>JAQIWG010000951.1:0-27816 GCA_034695025.1 Chamaedrilus cognettii
CCCCCCCCCCCCCCCCCCCCCCCAAATCCTCTCGGCGTGCTTCGAGCCCTGATTATCACGCTGCTGATACAGAGAGTGATAGACCCTCATAGTTAGTGCCACTTTTCGTGAGTTCGTAACGCTCACGTAGGCCGGTAAAATCAAATCTGAAGTGTTTGAAATGTTGTTCACAAACTGACGGAAAGAATTGCACCAGCGCGCTAGATTTTGTGCACACCAATGAGCCTATGATGGACCAACCTTTTTAATCCCAGCCTTTTCTTTTCAAACTTAGTAATGGATGTCAGTTTGACGAAGAAGTCGATTTGACCATTTCAAATCAATAAATAACAAAATCATGCCTTTTTATTAGATAGTACTAGGCTACATACACGTAGATGTAAGCGATCATCATTATCTTTGAAGGAGTTGTCCCAAGGCGATAAGTTACCCAAAAAAATCACTCAGAAAATGATGCAGGCCATGATGCTATAATAGTCGTCGACCACAATTGACTGGGTTGCGTCAGAAAGTTTTACGCGTTTGGCCTATATGTAATTTATCCAACAGCGCTAAGTTAAACTGTAGGCTGCCCGTCCCATTAGGGCCTACAAACTTCAACGTCTACAAGCTAGCCTACATACAATCTTCGCAATTTGAGTTCTACGCGTGCATTTTGGCCAAACATAATTATTGCACCACATTTTGGTGAAAATTAAAATGTATTCTTTACCAGTTTTTCACTTAATTACTTCAACGCCTAGCTACGCTTCGTAGTTTTGATCGATGTCACTCGACAGCCTACAAGTAGTTGACGCAATCGGATATCAGGGAATCATCAACGCCTCTACCACACGCCTATACGCCCTTCCGTCGAGTCCTCTCACATTCTTTGTCAGACAGCACTCACGGCGTGTGTTGTAAGCAACTACGTGTACTTGAGGCCAATGGGCTGCCAACTCGTCTCGCGTTGCTAGCCATTAGTGGACACTGGTCAATATAAATCCGCAATTTAAATAGTTGACCCAGTCCCGTTGTCCATTAAGGTGCTTTTCTAGAATTACTGACACTAACTGCCGGTTGCTAGACTTAGATTTGAAGTGCGATTTTGTTTTTTAGTCCGAATTAACCAATGAAAATATATGAAAGAATCGTATCGAATAATATGATTGGTTAATTCGGACTGCAAAATAAAATCGCACTTCAAATCGAAGTCTAGCAATTGGCATTGAGTAACAGATCTCTTGCAACGTGGCTAACCTTGCATTGTTCGACGAATAATTTGCATTACATATAGCCTGCAGGCTTTTAATTCAACGGGCCAATAGGGCCTGTAGACCTCTTGCTATTACTATTTAAGTGACCTTGAGAAATCTATACCAGTAGAAAAACATGTTTCCAGTATCCAAAAAGATCCATATAGATCAACAACATCACTATTTTACTCATAATTTGTCTGGAATAGAATTTTGCTTGTTGATGATGCTGATAATGATTTAAATTATAATCTTATCATCTATTTTATACACTCATTCGGTGTCGTGTAACTGTTGCTAATGAATTGCATTACGTCTATTCAGTATTTATCATCATCGTAATCATTTTTACTATATTAGTGGCTTATCTAAGAATAACTTAGCAGGGCATAATGCTCTATTAGTAGCCTTAAAGTATGTTGTAAAGTTGTGTTGTCAACGAGTAGGCCTACAAAATTTGATGGCGCTTTCATGAACAATGAACAATCAAATTTATGGCTATAATAATGGTGTTATCAGATCGTTTTAAATTGCAAATAGCAGTACGCACCACAGCTTTAATTAGGGTTGCCAGAGAATTAGAGGTTAGTGTGCCATAACAGTATCGCAGACTTGGTAAGCCTAATTCGCGTTATATTCTGCTACGGAAACATAACATGAGGCCTGATGAAATGACAATATAATCGCGAAACATGCGCAAACAAGGAACATTGTCGATACTTTTGTTAAACGCAGAACGCAGTACGTGTAAGCTAGCAAGTCAGACTGGGTGTCAATTGCAAACTTTAAGCAAAATAATGAACCTCGTAAAAATTGCAATACAAAAAGAACAAGAAAATAACTGGCTCAAATAATAATAATGTCAGACATCGTAATTATTAAATAACTTCAAATAAATTAGGACCGTAGCAAAAACATTATGCCAAACATTCTGCTACAGCGCTCGCTATTTTCACGAGTCCGCTTGTGTGAATCCGCACACGACTGGAGAGCAGACCGCGGTGACAGAATCACCCTGCAGAACCACACGATAGATACAAAACCAAATCAGAGAAACAGTATCGAACCATAGAAACAATAATAATCTCAGCAGCAAGAACGGCATAACCACTGAGTGAATCACTTCCATCTGAACCGTGTCCCTCTCATCATCGTCACCTTGGTGCTTGCAACTTAACTGCTAACAAGGCGACATCTTCTCCACCTTGATCGAGGGAGGGAGGGCTGAGAGGGAACGACGCACGGAGGGGCTGGGCGGGGCACTGGGGGCGAGCGGCGGGCTGGCACCCCCTACGGCGTATGGCCTCGCAGCCATTCCCCCGGCAGAAGTACGGGCTAGCAAGGCGTCTGAAGAACGCCAACAGAATAATAGAATTATCAGCGCATAGGGCGCATTGTACAAAAGTAGAGTAGCTAGCAAAAATTTAAAAACTTTAAACGGAAGATCAACACGGCTCATTGTACGAAAAGTAATATTAGGAAGTGATTCGAGTAGAACGTAGCGTTTGATTAACGCATTCGAATCACCAATAAGTGAATATCCATTGTAGGCCTACGTCTAAACTTGCCGATACCCTAAATCCCTAATCCATTACGGGTTTCGGTACATTTGATCGCAATCAACTGGATAAACATCGTTTAACTGGCGCCATACATCAAAATGGGGTAAAAACCTCAAGACCAATGGAGTGAAACACTTTGAACAGTCCACGCTAATTTCCTCGGTTAATAATTCAAATTCATCATGAATTACTATAAAACTAGCGCATCACTCAAGATTAAAGAATCATGCATAGGCATAGACACTAAAAAATGAGACAGATTCTGTGAGTGACTGACCCCTGTGAATGGCTGGCTTGCGGAGGAGATTGCTGAAGAAGGTGTCGAGGCTGTTGGTCGCTCCCTGGCTGTTGGTCGCTCCCTGGTGGGGGGGCACGAGGGCCCTCGCGGCCGTCTCCCCCGACGGGTCGCTGGAGGAGGCAGGCGCCTCTGAGGGCTGGGGTGAACTCTGTTGTGGGCAGAGAACAGAGCAGATGTGCATCCACACAAGGGCACAACCCTTGTATGAGTAGGGTTGAAAATTTGGCAAGCAAAGTATAGAAATATATAGTAGAAAATGATTTATTATGAATTATGATTATTAAGATTTATTATAGAGCTCTAATTTTTTTTTATCTTCAGCACTTCAAGACATGACAATTCAAGACTTAATAAAGGATTGCCAGGAAGTTGATTTCTTCTTTCAAATTTCTACAAATACTAGAATTTTTCAAACAACGAGTAGGCCATTGCTGTGACGAACAGGGCATTTTGTGTGAAGTTGTGTACCTTGACTCCAAAAAGGGCTACTGAGATAGCATGCGGCGCCATCGCGGGGGAGAAAAAAATTAGCCAAAAAATTAATCTCATTAAGGAGATGATGTAATCTGTTCACAGTAGCGGTCCAAAAAATACTAGGTGTATGTACAAAAAATACACAGCAAAACCAAAAAACATATTGGGTATACGGCTGATAGCCTAATCGAGTATGCTATCGTCTAGAGCATAGAGTCTGACCTTCGATTCATAGACGACCTCTCCGGTGACCTCCGCCCTGACCTCAGGAAGGAGCGGTTCACGCAGCATGGCTTGTACACTTGCATGGAACGCCTGATCGTCCTCCGCCGCTATCAGTTCCTGGGTCGGGGCATCGGGGTCACGCGCGCCGTTAGCCTATCACAGACAGGCAGAAACCGGGTCAAGTTGAGCGCTGGCCTGTCAAAGCTTGCTATTGGTTACGCCACAGACCACTATGACTGCTCGAATCTTGACGCTAATGATGTATGTAATTGCTATTATCTTAATAACAATAATAAATAACTGGTTTAGTAACAAGTAAATATCATACTATTGGTTGCGTGGCAGACAATCACTGCTGGATACGTTGTGAACAATAACTATTGGTTGCGTCCCACACAAATTACTATTTCAGTGGCCTATCGCGGCATAAACAATAGTAGTCTCAAACAAAAATTATTCTACTTACCTCTAAGCATAGGCATGACAATAATATTTTAACGCATTTAACAGTAATAACAATAATAAATCAATAATAATAATAATCAGCGACTCCGTGATACTTCAACGTTTTAATGCTGTCTCGTTCGACGGCACTTTTATTGACACTCCTGATCCAGAGTCCTAGATTTTCAGACAGAATTGTTTTTATCACAGACCTATTCTTTATATAGGCCTGTTTTTATTGCCTGGGAATAGAGTACCAGGTAAAAAATTTAATCATAATAATATCTGGGCCTATAATCTGTTTGGGCATCAAAAGACGTCATGGGGACCTCTTGGGGCTATTATTCACACTGCGCCTCATTTAGTTTTCTTGCCTTATAAAGCAAACCTTCTTTTCAAAGGTGGCACGCCAGTCCTTGAGCTGGAGCTTGTTGAGGAGCAAATCCTCAATGCGCGCTTCTGTATCCCAGCCGCTTGGCCTGGAAGACATGCGCAGAACCAGACCTACAACTGGAATTGCTTCCAAAACCAAAAATCAACATAGCACACTTTGAGTTTCATTGCAAGGTATGGGGGCTAAATTTGGATGAGAGCCCTAAACAACGAAGAAAAATCTTAATTTTTTATCTACATACATGTAGTTCGTTTTTTAAGGCTGATGTGGTTGTTGTTATGGTATTGCTGTTGTCCTTCATTTGCTAAACATCATGTTTTTTATATTCTAAGCTTTGTTTTATCATAGCCATGACCAAAAACAAATCGTTGTAACCGTGGAGACACATATCATGCCTTCGCTACACAAGCGACAACAAATAGGGACATTAAATGTGCTTTGGAATTAAAAATATGCAATCCTATGTTGAAATGATTCAGGCTGCTTACACTAGCAGGGCTCGTCTCTCGGCCGTGCAGGCGCCGGGTTGGAAGGGGCGACCAAAGAGCCTCAGCTGGGTGTGGCGCAGCAGCCACACGCTGCTGTCAGAGGGGTCCCCTGGGGGGTCCCCCCCGTTCTCCTCCCTAGCTCGAGGGGAGTAGACAAGCGAGGCGCCATCTGGCGTGTGCTCCAGCGTCAAGGAAAACACACTGAAATAGGCCTAGGCTTGGTTTTAAACTCGGTGCAAGTGCCGGAAAGAAACCATTAATTTTGGCATCTAATTTCGGTTTTTTGATTCGCGTCATCAACTAATTTTTCATCCACAAATTTCACATTTCAAGCAACAATTTTAATAATTTTAAAATTAATATATAATTATCATTATCATTATATTCAATTATATTTAACTTTATACGCGTCACAATTTTTAGCAGCAATGAACACTGAGACTACGGGTAGAGATTTATACACAGGGATGGAGGATAGGATACACTTGAGACAGAGCTTGCGTAGTTCAACTTGGAGGAAGAGGAACTCCGTGTCGGAGAAACCGCGCTCCATTTCCAGGCTTTCCATCTTCTCTGTCTGAGCGCACATCAGTCGCTTTGTAAGAAGACATTATTCAAAATAATAAATGTACATAAAGAGGCCACATAGGCTAATAGTGGACCTATGTATGAGGATGAACATGTAGCCTAGGCCTAATATCTTAAAGCAACACAATCGAGCAAAAATTTTCCATTTGTTCATATAAATCGACTATCAATCGACTCGTATTTCAACAAACCCCTGTGATGACGACGACGATGGAAAGGCCAAAGTTCAGTTCACCATCCTTCTCCTTCTGGTGTCCTGCATCATAAGCCCCGCCCCCACCCCCTTTACCCCTCTGACCTGTGACTCCTCCCTCTCCCATCATGGCTCCTCCCCCTTTCCCCGCCAGGTCGCGCACGTGGGCAGCGAGCATGGCGAGTTGCCGTTCGAGGGAGGGCAGCAGGGCCCAGGGGCGGTCCATCCCCGCCGTGAGCACTGCGAGCGTGTCGGGGAGACTCTGGGCCGTTAGGGCCCAGGCCAGGGCCGAGGGGACGCGGGCCGGGGGAGCGGGGGTCTGGGGCGTAGAAGGTTGTGGTGTAAGGGGGGTGTAGGATGCTGGGATAGGGATGATGTAGATTGAGAGCAACGAGGGAACTGTGGTACAGAGCAAACAGAGGCGTGATGAAAAGATTGAAGTTTCTAAACTGGCCATAAATTATATGGTTGTTTGCACAACATTATATTGCAGATAATATCTGTAAATTTTGCGGCGGGATATATAGAGAGTCTTTGCATTTAAAAATAACTGAAGTTTAAAACTTGCAATTAAGTTTTGCTCGTTTTGCATTCTATTATAACTGATGCTCAGATTCTGTTTGCTAACAGAAGCTAAGTCAGGTATTCGACACACCATGCACATTTTCAGCCTATATCTAAAATCTTACATCTGCAATGCTCTCAGCACATAGGCGTATATCATAAAGTAAGCACACAAAACTTGTGATATGCTGCGTTTCAGCAGGCAAACTTTGATTAGATGGACACACGAGAGGGTGTCGTACCGCCCCCGTGCGTAAACTGAGGCAGTTTGACCCAGCAGTAGTGGCTGTCCCGCCCTCGACTCGATTTCTTGGGCACGTAGACAGCATCCACGAGCTCTGCCATGTCATCCTCACTCTCGCCTAGACCGTTTATTTGAGCATTAATTCAGCGCACACTGATGTAATACACAACGCTCTTCTCTGATAACATTTGATCATAATTGATTATATTTATCACAAATTTGTCATAACGAAACCAATGGGTCTAGCACAAGCCCCTGCAGTAGCAGGGTAGCAGCTTCAGTTATAAACTAGAACCACAGATAAATACTTGGGCTGGTAGCAGGCCAGCTCATCGACAGCTTTGATGGATCTGGTGGCCTACTGGTGCCGTGTTTCACTAAATGTATTCTTAATCGTCGATGGCAGTCAATTACAAGACTTGACTTAAGACTTTAGTCGACTTTTGACTTCAGTTGACTTTCTTTTTGACTTATCGACTTTGATCGACTTAAGTCGACTTTTGAAATTGTCGTATCTTGTCAGACAAGTTCAAACAAAATCACTGGTCTAATGAATAATTGAGCATGCAGAGTTCACGAGTGCGTAATGAACCATGAAGTCTGATAATAAGCAGTTTGTAGATCAAGTATGACCTGCACTGACCTAGCACGAGCACGATTCCTTTGCACGTCCGCGCGTTCTTCAACCGCGTCTCACGCAAAATCTGACGCCTGCAACAAAATGCAGAATTTGACTCAAAACTTGAAATGTCTCGTCAATTTTCGTATGGGGAGGCTGTAATTTATAATAGCCCGGGCCCACTTATTTAGTACTTAAGGACCAGCTTAGCTCGCTCCAACTTGAACTTTAATAACGTCTAAGTGTCTCCGGCTTATTCTTTCACGTAATGAAGCGTCAAAAAGAGACCATTAATTAATTAGCTCTGCATGCCCAGCCCAATTTAAAGTCAAAGTTCATGAAAACGTTGACAATAATTAGGCTGTTAGGCTACTTGCGAAGTAGCTCAAAGACTATCCTCAGAATGAATGGCGTCAGCCCCTTTAATTGGATCTGCTGTCACCTACACGACGCATTTCCGGAGGGGCGGTGTAATAATTATATAACCTTTGAAATAAAAACGACGCAAAAACAATGCATCCTAACCAATGCTGCGGATGCCACTGACATCATGATTTTCTACGCGATCAAGATTAATAATTAATAATGAATAATCAATAATTAATAATTAATATGTATGCCTTAATAGGATGAGCCTATTAATTATAAACTATAGTGTAGGCCTTCGTCTACGTTCTTCAAGAAGTGGAGGGACAGTTAGCTAACCAAGATATAAACTGCAAATAAGACAGTATAAGACCGGCTGACCATGGTAAATCTTTAATGTCGTCGCGCGAACAGGCGGTCGTCATTTCTAATAACACCGCATGTAGCTGCTTCTGATTGAGGATTTCGGTCCTGGAAAGATCTCAACGCGTCGCCAGTCCATTGCATGTACTTGGGACTGCAGCCATAGATTTGGATATACTTTGACCTATGCGTGGTTAGCCCTGTAGCCTTCTATTATAATTGTAGCAGGCCTGCAGTAGCTCAAATCAATGTCCAGTGTTGTTCGCTGGAGAAGGTCTAGCCCAATTGTCATTAGGACTACATGTATATCTGGCAGTAACAAGCAGCTAATAACCTAGCATATAATAGTCATGAAGCCATTATTCAAAATAATATTATTGTTGCTAGTTCCATGCATTAAGTTGGTTTTAGGTGACAGGGGTATGATTTAATTTTGATTAAAATATTGCGTCCTTATCCCCGTGGCGAGATAGCGATCTTGTATACACAGGGATAAGCTTAGTAGGAGTAGTACCAAAAACGATTTTTTTTGAGACTCTACTTGGATTTAGAAATGGGTAGGAGTAAGAATACTCGTAAAAATGCACGATGGCGGAGCTGGCTTACTCTAGGCCTACTCCTTTTTGAAGGGCATAGGAGTGCGCTACTCCTGTTTTATTAGCAGCAGGCTTAACGCTACTCCTATTTCGTATGGGCTAAACTGAACTCTGCTGATGTAGACAGTAAGCTTACACTGTCTGCATAAGTGTTAAAATTTGTATAGCCCAAAGAAATTTGTAGTATACAAGTTTGCAGCTATAAATAAGTAAATAATATAATTTATCCCATGCATACTTTTGGAGCGCCGTGTCGTAGCTGAGGTCATTTCTAGGGCGCTGCACACTCCTCGACATTTTTGAGATGCGGGCATCTTCTTCATTCAATTCGTGAAGCGCGCATTGCAGCAGAATCTACCAGAACACCTACATGAACGTTTGCATTCACAGTCTAGCTGACTCTGGATCTGATTCGCCAGGTCCTAGCACTGGTGAGCTGTGACAGGTGCCCACGCTAACGTTTCCGTGGTGTAGTGTCGAGTCGAGTGCTGCCATCATCCGATTAAATTTGAACCTGTATAGCTACAGATTTGCATTTTGCTATTTCCTCATTAACCATCATAGGCCAATAGGCCTAATTATTATTGCGATCGGTTACTTCGCAAATGCACCGGCTCCATTGAAAGTCCTATCCTGCATTAGTAGGCCTACCGGGCAAGCCCGATAAATGAATCTCTGAACAATCATCGCCAGGGATTGACACGGGTCGCCAGCGTGGCAGGCGGCAAACATACCGCTGAGCCACCGAGGCCTACCGAGTATTTGTGTTGCACACTCATCATTGTAGTAGTCTACGTATCACGCGGTCATCAGACGGCATTATAATTCTGATCAGCGATAGGTCTGGCTGACGATTTGTCCCTTTTCGAAGCCTAAGCATACGCCAACATATATTATGTACAGCCTAAGCAAAGCCAAGCGCACCCGAGGCGGTGAAAAAGCCTGCTACGGGAAAAGATCGAGAGACGTGTCTCTCAATTAGGCAACCGTTTGCGTTCAGATCCACGAGCGCCCGGCTACCAAAGCGTGTCGGATCGGGCGAGCGTCTTCAAGCGCAGTTCTTAGGATAACCGCAGAGATCGCTCGAGACAATTACCCATGTCGCGCTACCGAGCGAACGCCAGTTCTCTTCACAAGCCGCGTGAAGAATGCTACGTACTACGGTCGTCACGGCTGACTGCATGCCGGTAGGCCCGAGTTTAACAGGTGATCTATCGACATGCGTACCGCTACACAGTAGGCAGTGATATGGTAATTCTAAATCATTTAGTCCTTTATGGAGTGCATAATAAATTACCTAGATAACATAGCGGCGCTGCCAATACAAATCTTTTTTTCGAAGATTCTTCGAGCGGATCCATTGAAAAAACGACGTCGCTCGATCTTCTTCCTGTGAGTCGGCGATACTCACTATAAGCCTATAGACCAGTTTCAATGAACAACAACGTCTCTCGACGTTTACCGGTGTGTAGGCACAGACCGGGTGTTAGTTGAAGCCTTGAGCATGCAGCGCTCTTAGGAATGCGGCCGCTTCGAGAGCTTCCGACGCAATCCCAGTTTTACGAGACGAAAGACCAGTGCCTCGGTCACGGTTGGCTGCACAAGGCTCGATAGGCGCTGCATGCCGGACGGCCCGAAACGACTGCGCGCTTGGTCTCGTCAATTAGGCAAACCGTTCTATAGCTCCTCGCGAATAAAGCTTTACCGGGCGACTCAGGCCAGCCTGGATCTCGTCAAGGCAAACCGTTCTTAGGCTTCCCGCGAATCACGCTTATCAAGAACGCATTGCATGCCGGACGCCCCGACTGATTTTAGTTCTGTTGAAGCGCAAGACATGGTGGCACAAATTGGCAGCACGAATTTGTATGGCGGCAAACTCAAAAGGTTGCAATTATAAATGACAAATGAGATGATCGTGTGGCGGCGATGCATCTGCTTGTTTTTAATGCTGTGAACCTGATTCATAAAAATGGTGATTTGACTCGCACGAGGAACACTCGTGGATTTCAGTGAAGACAGTTTTGACGGTGCATAACTGTCCCAAGTCGAAGGTCGGTTCTCTTGGCCTTCGACGATGTATTCTCAAGCTTGCGAGTTGCAGCAGTCCCTAGGTGAACCTCTGTGGCGCGAGTTGTATTCTGGTTACCCGTATCAGTCCACTCGGTGGACAGCAGTATGGCCTCTCAGTGGTTGCCCTCAAACACTGATGTCGTACACAAAGCTTGTGTGGGACGCTTGCTCTGCAGATCGCCAATGCTTGGGGGCCCTATACTGGGTTTCATTGAAAGACAAGATCTGAGCTCGTGTCACAAATTGTTTTCAGTTATCGGTGGTCGCCGTTGACACCGATGTCATACAGAGCTCGTGCTCAATGCCAAGTTGTATGCTGGTTACCCGTATCAGTCCACTCGGTGGACAGCAGTATGGCCTCTCAGTGATTGCCCTCAAACATGGCTTGACTCAGGCGTAAATGAGTACCAGACGGCTTCTTGTCTGAGGAAGCTTGGCTGTTACATTCACAGTAACAGCCTGCGCGCAAATCTTCTTCCTTCTTATTGCATGCCGGACGGCCAGCAATTTGGTACTAGTAATACGTATGCATGCCGGACGGCCAGCATGCCTGCTATTCTGAAACTTGGAACGCATTGTATGATTGCTCGACTGATTTTGTTTGTTGAAGCGCAATGCATGCCGGACTGCCCAAATGATTTACGCGTAATTTTGCTTTTATAATCTTTGAGTCTTGTATAATGTAAATTTAGCGAACTCTACATTTTTCGCTACGGTGCACGTCATGTTACTTCGTGTGGATTCTACACTTTACGAAGCACTTTTTGCTAGTTTGCATAAACAATGTTACTTGTTTTCACTACATAAAATCATTTAGGCCCAGTGTAACCTAGTTTTGTACAGCGATTTAGGCGCAAATGTTACAAGATCTATAATCAAATATGAACGATTTGTGCCTCTAGGATTAAGCTATTAGATAATAATTTACGGGTCAAATCTTTCAAAAAATACAGTTTTGTTGTAATCAGATGATGAAAATTTTGGCCTGCCCAAATAAGGGACAAATGGCATCTCTTGTGCTCATCATAGGGGACAAGGGACAAATGGCCTCAAATAAGGGACGTCCCTTAAAATAAGAGACGTCTGGCAACCCAAACGCTTCATCGCGCGCGCGTGGATTTTGTCGTGGCAAACCGTTCCATCGCTCCTCGCCAACCACGTCGACAGCTATTTTCTCGGTGCATTTGTCGCCGCTTCATGAATTTTACATTTCACTTGTTGATCTACACTTCGATGGCATCAAAGTAGGCCGTGGATAATACGGCAAGGTGTTGCCGTATTATCAGGGTTAAGCTTAGGAGGCGTAAAACATGCCTTGATGTTGATTGTATGCCTAAAACAGTTTTTTTTTTTAAATCGTATGCCATATTAGAAAGGGGTAGGCGCAGAGCTACACGTAAAAAATGACTGAACGAGGCTTAGGGGGGCTCATCAAATACGCAGGCGGGGACCGCAGTTATCGTCGACTCATGAACTTCGCAGTTCTAAAGATTAGCCTAGGCCTAACGTAAAACCATGTGTGTCGCCTATGGATTAAACTATAGGACAAGCTCGGACAAGGAATCTGCCTACATGCAGTTTATGATAATGGATTTAACTAATCCAAAGGACGTGCAATTTAGGGCTATTTTGGGGCGCCTATCCCCTCCGAACTCAGTCAAATATTCACACGCCCTCCCCACCCCCTCCCTCAAGTCTCCGAGACGGGCGCACACGTCTACAAAGCATAATGTTAGCTGGACGCCCTTTGATCCCTGCATGCCATGCGCCCCATTAGGGTTATGATAAGTTAGCATTCATTGCACATCATGAAAATTCAAGAGGCTCACCGTTTGTTTTCTGCAGTCACTGTCGTGAGGAGGTTGACGAGACTCGCACCGGGAGTCTGGCATGGGAGGAATGGAAGAATGGGGGGTAGTGGTAGAAGGGACAGACCGTGCAAAACGTGGATCGATTATCGAATGTGATCGATGTAATAGAAAAAGTCATCGTGCCTTTTTGGTGTTTGTTGTAATTGCACTTTTAAGCATTCACAGACTTCCGATTCTGAATTTTAGTTTAAAATGTAAATAGCAACAATACAAATTGTTAAATTAAAATTATTAAATCTAGCAGATATATTCTACTATATCCTTCTTTACATCAAAGGACTGTCTAAATTGTCTGAAAATTGTATGATTTGCATAACAATATACATTTCATTGACACAACATTTGTATTAGAAACTAACAAAGTTGTGTGAAAGCTAATTATCCGTCATTGCTGTGCACTTCAACTTCATTGCTGTGTAGATGTCGCCTGAGCAAGAGGAGCGATCGCTGTGCAAGACAATCGCTCGCACTTTTGTGCAGCTTTGTCGGAGAAACATCGCGCACAGCAGTGCTGACCTGCACATCCAGGGCACCATCGGGGTCACCCTAGAGCTCGGCAGAGTCCTCCTCATCCATTTCGATGACTGCACGCTCCGGTCCGACATTGGAGCCGAAGATTCGCAATGCGTCGCAGAATCGGCATTTAGTAACACATACCCCCCACTTGATTTTTCAGAACCCAATGCTGCTGAAGAACCCAGTGTGGCTTGCAAAGCCCCTTATTCTGCTCTCGATTTGCCTCGACATCCTCCCAACTTTCGAAGTGCCTCTACCACAAATGCATGTGTGCAGACAGCGGAGTCCACGATGGAAACATTCTCGTCGCTGCTTCCAGCCAATAACGGTGCACAGATATCGAAAGCGGGTCGGATCAGGTCTCGAGGAAAGGTTTTGGAGTCGTCAGAATCACAGTTTGAGTCGTCCAAGATGATGAGTTCGTTCCAGGTAAACTGGAAATTTGTCGCTTTATTGACTTCAATTGAGAATGAATTATGCACTTTTAAGTTAGTAGGTTATTACTAATTTTGTTTCATGAAATCTGTTGTCTCCACGGCACTACAATTATGCAACAATTATGTATACAATGGCAAGAATAATTGTTGTGGTAGAATACAGTGCCAGCCTTAAAGATTGGTATTTTATCTATGTAGGGCCTATGCTACTTAACCTTGCTGAATAGAACTATAAGATAAGTCAATAAAGACAATAAGAGAAGTCATGCACATTGAGATTAATGTCCGTTTTGATGTCTGCAGGACACGGAAGCCCTTGACCCCGCCGATGACCCCTCCATTGCTCAAACCCTCAACGAGCGCATTGCCATAGATATCCCCTCAGATGGCTCTCTCGACGCTCTCTGCCTCGACGAAATGTCCACCGACAACCCCCTTTCCCCCGCCACTCAAAACCTGACCAATTTCTTCTCCAGCGCTGCGGGCTGCGACATGATCCAGTCTCCCGCTAGTGGTCGCAGTTGCCTTGGAAGTGTGTCCTTTGCATCAGCAGACCTTGGGGCTGGTTTGACTGCAGGTGATCTAGGAGCAGCCTATTCGTTCTCATCAATGGGCGCTCGCAGCCTTGGTAATATTTCCCTAGGTCACAAGTTGTCTTCAGCAGGCCGAGGAAAATCATCCGCCGCATATTGCAATGTCGGTACTTTTCATGGCGCGAATTCAACTAAGTCTGGTGATGTTTCCAGGGGTCAGGATAAAGAGACAACGTCGCCTAGGCGGCCAGTTTGCCAGCGCGGCGGGGGAGTGGCCAAGCGGATCGGCAGAAGATCGACTGGTAGTCGTAAGTCTGCCATCGTCATCGAGGACACGGCGGATATGTTTGCCCGAGAAGAGGGGGTTGATTCGGAAAGTGTTTCCACGGAGCATTGCGGAGGGGATGCTGACTCAGGCTCGGGGAGTGGGGGCGTGCCCCCGGATCGAAAGTCGGCAGTGCCCCGTTTGCCCGGAGGGGGTCGAGATGCCGTGCAGATTCATGTCGTCCACGACGGAGATCCTTTCTTGCCACCGCCGCTCCAGCGGAAGGAAGATGTAAGGGTGCGGCGGAGGAGTTCGTCACCGCATGGAGGGGGGGAGAATGGGACGTCGTCAGACACCAAGCGCTTTTACAGGTTAGCATTCCCAAGGACAAAAAATATATTTTAAAAATTGCACAAGAAAGGCTAAAACAAATTTTTTATCTGTAAAGTGGATATTGTTGTTTGTTTTCAATGTTTTCAATTGCTTCTAATTTGCGTTGTTGACAACTTTCTGTTCGGTTAAGATGTTTTAAATGCATATTATTAGTTGAAATATTTTAAATCCGTTTTGCAGTTAGTTTGAAGTGCTTTACAGGTTGAAAATGCATTATGTCGTTGCTACAGGACCGCACCGGGTGTGCCACGCCCCCCCCACGGCGCCGTGCTGCCATGCGACGTTTGTACGGCTTCCTTCCGCACAGTCTCGCAGCTTGAGTCGCACCTCATTGGGCGCCACGCCGTTCTGACGCACGCACGGCTTGGCTCCCTCACGCATTTCTCCTGCGCTCAGTGTGCGCGGTCGTTCCGCTTCCACGCTCAGCTCGACAAACACGTCGCCGCGCGGCACGAGCGTGGCGTGGCGGCCGGGCGGCCCCATCGCTGCACAGCGTGTCCCAACACGTACCGGCGCGCGGTGAGTCTGAAGCTGCACACACGCGCGCACCAGGCGACGGGGGGCGCAGTGAGGTGCAGCGCGTGCGATAAGAGTTACGCTACGCGCGTGCTGTATCAGAAACATATAGTGTACAAACACGAGCGAGAGGGGGGGACTGAGTGAACAAGAGTGGGTTGACAAAGGGGTAATGTTGGAAGGGCGTGAAGGGAGAGGGGGGATCCCGGGGTTTATAATAAGAGGGAGGAGCTTGCTAAATAGGATTGAATCGATAAAGTAACAGCAGGCCCTTTGGTTTAAGGATGGTGTGTAGTAAAAAGACTATTACAGGTCCGGTTTAGTACCGCTTTTCCTTCATACGTCATCTATTATGACATGCTCGGATTGCTCTGGGCTGCGAACCTACTCTTGTTATCCAATGTGTACAGGTACATGGCAGTACGGCAAGAGTCTACACTGAGTAAAGTATATACTGAGAGGCTTCTAGGAAATTTAAACCGCAGCGGTTTTGCTATGGACTGGTGCAGGTGTGTGAACGCTTAGTGTCAATAATTTAGAGATGTTGGAACAATTTTTGATTCGGACATTGCATTTCTCAACCGAGTTTTGTGAAAATATGCGCCGAACTTAAGTTCGATGCAGGCTGGTTGTTAAGTTTGCTTTAATTTTGTGATTTACATTATTTTGTGTAGGTCAATTTAATGTGAAGACTGCTAAATGGCGAGCCAATAAACTTCATTTGAATTATTGACTGACGTTGTAATGGTTAGGTCCGGTTAAGTGCATGGCTGACGACGTTTCACGCAACGACATTAGCCAAGCCTCTCGTTTGACGATTTGTTTTATAAATAACTAATCTAAAAGGTATCTGCGGGTTCAAAGACCAAGTAATATCAGTGTTTGGTATTTTGCAAAATTTGTATATTGATGATGATCTAAATGGTATGTATTATTTGTATACTTTTGTATAAAGCAATAGAATTGCGAAGCAGTGCCGTTAATTTCGTTGCATTTATCTTTAATTATAAATCTATTCCTTGGAGTGTAAATGGGCTTGGAGTCCCTGGTTTTAATACAACTAACTAGTATCAAAAACAAGTTTGCTTTTATCTTAAGGCATTTCTCTCAAGTTATCAGAGAATGTTATACCAGCAAATGGCTTTAGACGCTGATATCAGTTTTTAAAATGTCAGCTAAGAACATTATACTGCTATTTTGTATCGTGAATTTTTATGGCGCAAATTAGCTATTGTAAAGATGCCTATTTTTGCATAGATAATTTTACATAGTTTACTAAAAACCGTATTAGAATACACAAACAAGTTTAATGCACAATAGTATCACGCAAACAGAAAATAGTTTGGCCAAGAATTAATAATACCGATAAGATTAGCCTTGTACATAATGTTGAAAGCATAATGTTGAAACACATAAGCAACTCGTTGTGCCAAGCATTATTAAGCTTTCATTTCCTTTAATCACTAATTAGTTGAAGGCTAGCGCTGGACTTATAGAAAGCCAAATGTTACTGAAATCACTGCAGTGCTAAATTAAAAAACATTAGAACCCTTAACTTAAATCATTATGTGCATTCAAGAGTCAATTGATCCAAAAATTAATATCAGTAATCAAATACTAAGTCACATTTATAATAAAAGAGCAGACAAATAAATAAAATTACAAGCGGTAAAAATTTAAAGCGACTCATCGGTCAGATTAAGACAAAAAGGACACGAATTTGTATTTTAGAGATACACCACCACGTAATACAGCAGCTCAAAGTATTGAAAGCCAAAGGCAGCCTACAACAGCTAACCAGTGTCCTTTATTTAGATCTGTAAAGAAAAGTAAAAAAGAATGCTGTTCACTAAAAACTGCTACACTCAGAAACGAACTCCATAAAATCGAGCACCGCAGTCGTACACACGCCAAACCATTCCCTCAAATAGGACACAACTGAATGCATTCAAATCCAATTTTATCACACAGGAAACAAATAAATAAAACGCACAGTTTAAAATTCGTCATCCACTCGGTGACACAAAAAGTAAAACCGATAAATAACACTTTCGATCCATCAAGCAGAAAGCTGCGGTTCTGGCCCTCAATCCAAACCAGCCTGTACGCCACCCCTCTCCGACACCACACAGGATATCGGCGAAATGGGTGGTGACACAGCCTCCCCCCCACCGCCCTGCAGGCGCACGAGCCTGAGCCTTGCCTCGACTTCCTGGCGTTCCAGCTCAGCCAGCTGAGCCCTCATGCCCCCCCTGCCCCCCCCCTCGGGGGCGTCAACCCCTACCCTTAAAGGGGCCTCTCCTCCCAATCTTACAGGGGGCTCCATAATGCCCCGACCAGGGGGGTTCATCATGCCCCTTCCAGGAGGGTCCATCGGGCCTCTTTTTGGGGCACCGAGGGGCTCAAAGCCCCTTTCACCCCTTACGGGGATATCAGAGGGGTTCGGGACCCCAGAGGACCGTTGAGTCTCTTGTCTTGCAGAGTTAGGCGCCCCAGCAGTAGAAGTAAGGGCTGTAAGCCCTTGACCGGAATCGGAGTCAGAAAGCCTGCCTCCAGCGGCTAACAGCTGCTGCATCTGCAGCCGCAGCTGCTGCTCCTGCTTAGCCAAATGTTGCTGCTTCTGCAGTAGCTGCTGCTGCTGCTGGTTCAGCTGCTGCTGGCCTGGTAGCAGCGAGTGGGACTGATTCAGTTGCTGTTGCTGCGCAGCACGCAGGTGCTGAAGCTCCTCCTGTTGCAGCTGCAGCTGAAGCTGCTGCTGATGAAGCAGCTGGGCGTAGACAGCCTGCTGCTGCGACTGCTGCTGCGACTGCTGTATTTGTTGATCTGGCTGCTGCTGTTGCTTCATACTCGGCTGAGTTTGCTGCATCCTGTCAGAAATGAGCTGTTGCTGCTGGCTGGACATAGTTTCATTCTGCTTGGATTCCCCATCATTTGACTGTCGATATCTCTGCTGCAGAGCCTGCTGCTGCATAAAGTAAGAAGGCTGCTGCTGCTGCAGAGGGTGAGAAGGCTGCTGCGGCTGCCTAATTTCACATCTATCGTCTCCATTCAAGAGTCTTGTACCCTGCTGCGAGGATATATGCTGCTGCTGCTGTTGCTGCTGAACCTGCTTTTGCTGCAAAATCCGCTGTTGCTGCATCTGCTGTTGTTGCATCTGCTGCTGGTGTACTACTATCTGCTGCTGTTGCTGCACATGCTGCTGCCTCTGAAGTAGCAGCTGCTGCTGTTGCTGCTGAGCTAGTTGCTGAAGACCATTCTCTGCCGCCTCCACATGCCCCTCCTCCATCCTACCCCCCCATGCACCGCGCCCCTGCGTGTCCCCCTCCTGCCGCACCATCCCATGCTGAAGGCCCTGAGCTAGAGGCCCCGAGTGTCGGGCCTGCGTCAACCCCTGTTGTACGGTCTCAGCTAATCCCTGTCGCTGCTGTGGCCCGGCTTCTCCGTGGTTCAACTGATGCAGGGCCCTGGCCGGCCCCTGGTTTGCAAAATTCTGCATCAGCCCCGCCCCCTGGTTCACAGAATTTTGAGTCGGACCCGCCCCCTGCTTTACAGAATTTTGGGTCGGCCCTATCTCGCGGTTTACAGAATGTATGTTCTGCGTTGGTCGTTGATTGATGGAATTGAGGGAATGCGTTGATCCGTGGTTCGGGTGCCTAGGTAGGGGCATCGCGAGGCCTTGGTGCTGGGTTGGGCCTTGTGACGGAGGTCGAGAGACCTGAAGGCCGGGCACTTCGATGTGATTGAGAGCGAGCGCACGCTGTAAGAGAAGCGACAACAAAATGGATTCAACGAGCACTATTTATTCTATTTAACTCGAAGGTCAAAGCACGTTAAAACAGTACTACACAAAAAAACGATGAGCAGCATTTACCCAGAATGTTAAGTGAGCATAAGACAACAACAGATTTTTTAAAAAGTCAAAGACACTCAATTTTGCCCAGGAAAATAGCCCATTAGTGCCAGAACAAAATTAAAAAGTGCCGAAAAAACAATGAAATGCTATTGATTCCCATCCACAGAGAAGATCAACTGAATGAAACACAAATATTTTTACAGGATTGAACTTGTAGTAAAGTATTATATCTTAATTACGGCAGGCACGCTATCAGAGCGAAGAGTTCTATAGCTCTTCACAATGTCTCCAAAAAAAGTTCTTCATTCCTTAATCAGATCTGAAGTGAGACAGACCGAGACCGCGAGCAGCTGTCGGTCTGTTTCGCGCCTCTGCCTCACGAGCTCTTCCCAGATGGCCGTAGTCTGGTCCTGAGCCGCCACCACATCCTGTACACCATCCACTAGCCACTCAACTTACATCCACTATATACTCACATCTATTCACACTCTATTTATATTGTGTTTTGTGGTACATATATTTATAAGCTCTATTCCCTGCTTGTTGGTTTATGTTCTAGGCTTAGCCAAGGTTACTACAAAAACAGAAGTTTTTGCTGATGTTATGTTGATGATTTTGCCTGTCAGAAATTTAGCTGCACTTAATTTTCGCGTTTTGAGGACTGCCAATTATATAATTATAGCATCTGGAGCCTTTTTTTCCGCACGTAACTTTGGCAAATTTGCCAAAATCGTTAAATACACCAAAATTTCACACAAGCAAAAATTTCATGTTTTACAGTATATGGCTCTAGTCTGGATGCAAAAGCAGCCAATCATACATTGAACAAAATGAGAAACTTTAAAAAAAAAAATGAAAGCACAGTTCAACATGGCTGCATGAATCCAAACTTTTTACTCTGTGCCGTTGACGAAGAGAATTGTTCACTAAAATCAATACTTCCAGGACCAATTGTTCAATCGCGTGTTATTGGAATGATCTCAGACTCAAATTAGATCCACCAATAACAGCGATTTGAAATTAAATATTGATCTAATTTGTGCGATCTAATTTCGTATCTAATCGGTGACTACTTTCAAGTCAAACAACACTCGATTGGACAACTGGCCCGTACAGTTATAAAGACATAGAAAACAGGCTCATTTATTTCGCGGGGTGATGGTCAGATAGGATAGCGTGGTGAAGGTCAGTGCAAAGGTGAAGGTCAGTGCGTACCGTGCTGAGAGCCTCTACAAGTCCGGTGAGACGAAGGATGTCGTGGGTCAGTTGTTCTCTAATCTGTCCCTCAGCTCTCAGCCTGGCGTCACACTGGACACACACAGCACCACACATAATCAACTAAACCCACACAACACCGCTCGAACACTTACACTAAGCTACATTTACACTTAAACTCTCAAGCTGTGCATGCATAATACAATTAACAATATAATACAGAAACAAACGACAACATAACTTGCATATTATATATGTAATAAGAGACAAGCTAACATGCTTCATTACAAAACCAGACTAAGAGAGGAAAGCATTCTTTTCAAAAATGTTTAGCAAATCCTAGCGTAACTGTAGGACTAAATATATGCATGCACTTCGCACAACATCAGCTCTAATAGTTTTGAGTCTGTCAGAAATTGACTTGTTTCAAGTTTAATTAGGGTATAAAACATCTTTTATTGACCAACCTCCTTGAAGTAGACCGACAGTCTTGCAACAACGTTCAGCAGCGCTGCAGTGTAGCCCGAGTAGCCCCCCCTCCCACCCCCCACTACACTGCTGCCCCCCCGCTCCGACCCCGCACCCTCGCTGCCACCCCCCCGGTCTTCATAACCCCCCCGGTCTTCATAACCCTCCCGCTGCCCCTCGTAGGCAGCTAGATTGTGCTCGATACCTTCGAGAACCTGGTGGAAAAATTTGAAGAAAGAACTAAATAGGTATTTAACAGCGAGCGTATAAGCCAACTCTTCCTTATATGCCATGCCGGACTAGCTAAACTGCTGCCCAGTCATTGGAATCCAGATTTGTAGTCATTGATCAGTGCAACAAAAAATAATTAACACTGTATTTCTAAAAGTAGCATTAACTGCATACCGTACACATCGTATCATCTAGATTAATACGGAAATATCACGGGCAAATATGCCTAACGCTTACCATCTTTTTCTTATGAAGAAAAACTTGACGCTAAATAATTGTGAATGATCCAACATTTATCATTTAACCCTGCCCCACAATTTCAAGGCCTCACCGCATTCAATTCCTCCAGGGTAGGCCCGCTACTGGTCAGCGCATGAGCCCCGGCCCCGCGATCAGTCGACGCTTGGCCCCGATGGCCCGAATCATTGATGGCCCGCATGCCCCGCCCTCCATCGAGCGTAGGCGAATGAGAAGGCACGTCCTCTGCTAAACTCCGCCCCTCAGCACGCCCCGCCTTTCTTGACAACCTCGCGGATTTGTTGACCCGATCGTCGATCTTGCTACTACCCCTACCCAGGCCGCCATCGTTCCCCTTGACACCCTGCTCATGCCTGCCCTCCCGTCCCTCTCTCAAAGTTAAGTGGCCGCCCCCCCTGTGATGCCCCTCTGGTCCCCTGGAAGCCCCCCCTGGTCCCCTAGCGGCCTGGATCTCAGTCTCGGCATCCTGCAGCAGACGCTGGAACCGGTCGAGGTCAAGAATCGGCTTGTAACCGACCGGCGAGTCGGCTCCGCCGTCTGCATGCAAAGCAGAGCAACAACTCCAGAATAAATACGCTAAAAAAATATAATGCACTTTAGTTCACGCCTAGTGTTTTCTTCTTGCAACTGGATAGTGATCATTGAACCGATTAACAAGATCCAAGAAAAAAAACAAAATAACATTTAACGTTATAAAATTGAGAAAACTATTTCTTAAATCGATCAATTTTATTGATAGCGTAAAGTTTAGCGACACTAAAGTACAGAATTACATAATGTTCCCAAGTGAAGTTATCTTAAAAAGACTTTGAGAGGAGTGGGAGATGGAGGGGGGATGAGGTCATTACCTTGAGAGGAGTGAGAGGGAGAGCGGGGGGTGAAATCATTGAGCGCATCGCCCCCACCCATCACTGTTGCAGAGAGGGCGTCCAATCGCGACCGACGCTCGTCCGGGTCTGTCGGCAGACTTCTGAGCAGCCATTCGCATCGACAACAATACAGACGCATCAGAGGCTGTATTACTATACAGGTCTTGTACGCAGACAAGTCCGACACACTACTCAGTTCTAAATAGCCTGAAAGGTTAACAAATCGAGAAAATTATCCCCCCTCTAAAAAGATTATCAGAAAATACTTGCTAGCTGACGAAGCCAACGCCTGAAAATAAGAAGCAAAGAAAGCCTACCCGTCGGTGGTCGAGTACTTGGGAGCGCGTGTCACGTACGGATGTCCAACCATCCGCTACACAAAACAATCCAGCCCAAAGGTCATTAATGATCCAGTCAATGCCATCAACAGCCTTCACTTCATACATTTTACATGAACAGGACGTGATTTATTTCTCTGATGCTTATTGCTTAAGTGCTGGTTTCCGCTAAAATAATAACTTTGCACGGCATATCAAACCAGTATAATTCAAAACAAAAAATATTATTCGCTATACCATTTCTATTCATTGCCAAGCCTAAATTTACTAAATTTAACATGTTGTGACACGACTGACTTCATAATAAAATTTATGTAGTTATTGAGCAAGAATTCCATTCGCTTGAACAATGAAAGATTGGCACTAAAGCTGCGCAATATACTGCACAGTTTAACTTCTAAAGTCAAGGGTCATACCCTGGGGTCAAGGATGCTCTTAACTGATGCAATCAACTTGTCCGAGTCTTGCAGCGACTCCTGCAGCTGTTGTATAAGATAACAGTACTATTTAAACTTTAAAATATATAAATAAAAACTATTTAACTCCGATTATTCAAATTATCAGTCCCCAGACATGCTAGGCTGCTGCCTTCACCATTCGAAATCAATAGCTAATTTATAGCTTAAAACAAGCACATACTGCTCATCGATTACTGTCATTATTGTCACACAGTAATATGCATGTTTACCTACGATTCCCCTTACCTACGATTCAAGCAAATGACGTTTTTCCATCTCCGTTTGCATGACATATTCTTGGTGCGTTAAAAGTGCAATATATATATACATGTTCAGACCAAATTCAAATCTCAAATATAATTATTGGTATAGCAAATCATCACAAACCATTAACATCACATACATCGATAAACTTGCACAATCCACGTCGCGGCATTACGTCTGATGCCGAAGAACAATAACTGATGGCAAAAAAACATGGCCAAAAAAATGACCAAAAGCATGGCATACAAACAAGATGGCAGCCATTGATAAACAAGATGCCCGATGCTGATAAACAAAATGGCTGCCCCCAATACCTGCGACGCGTCGCCGAGTATTTCCCTGATGAGCGCGTTCTGCACCCCCCCTCCCGGCCTGCCGTCCCTGCGCTGGGCCGCTGCTGCTGCTGCGGCTTTACACACAACTCAATCCTTTTAGATCCCAAATTATTTATTTGTTTAAGCCTACTTACAATTTCAAATAACGTACTGGTGAATGCGCCACTTTAGAACGCGGGAAACTGGAGCACAACAATGCTAGTTACATGTACATGAAAGTATATCTTAATGCTACCAGATTATCACAAATTACTTCAGTGAATCCTAACGGTCTGTATGTTATTTTCTTCAGTTATTTAATTAACAATATAATAGCATGATAAGGTCGGTAATTAAGGCATGTTGTACCATCGTTTAAACAAAGACTTCTACAACAATCTAGACTCCCGTATTGCAAGTGTCAAAATTTAAAAAAGGTCCTACAAATAAATTTGTCATGAGTACTGTAGTTAGCAAAAACAGTAGTCACCTATATGACTACATATGTGATTAAAAACAAATAAAAATATTTCGCCCATCATACTCTCAAAATTATTTATAGATCCAGCAGTGCCAGAATTAAAACAGTTTTGCACAAGATAAGTCTACCAGCGGCTATTTTCTTGTGCAGCGCTTCCTCCTGCACTACATGAAGGTTCATTGACCTTGAAACCTGCTTGCGCCGATCCTGTGTCAAGCCAGTGTTACCAATCTATCAATAACATCTTCATATTATCCCATCTTTTAAGTTTTATCTCTTTCACAAATTAGTTTTAACTTAAGCACTTTTGATAAACCAAATGGTATACGAAATTTAGAAGCTCTTAAGCACAGTGCCTTTAAAATATTTTCTTTACAAGGCGATGCAAACATTTTTGATGTTGTGCTAAATGTTATTGTAACTCATTCTACACTAAGGCCAATTTATGGTTCAGCTCAATATATTACCAGTATATATAATATCTAAAGTTAGACTACAACTAGACTACAACTTAAAATTAGGTTTGATTCGTGCTTTGTCATTTTTGACAAAATTCTGTTAGAAGAAACTATTTAATGCTAAACCACATTAGTAAAGTTGCTGAAGCATGCGTACCAGTTCGTCTATGGAGGCTTTCAGTGCACTCAAGTCATTTACAGAACTCTGAACAAACAACAATTCCAATCTATTAGGTTCAGTTATAACTAGACTGATATAAAAAGAAATACTAAAGGCCTACTACTCCAGCTGGGTCGGAACAAAATATTATATGTTCGAGGCCTACATAAATCTGCAATAACTAAGTCAAATAAAGTTCTAGCAACTAGGCCTAATGCAAGGATACAATGTTACTTGGTACTTGGTGCTTGATGACCGTTGGATGAGTTAGCGTGGGCAAGCCCGTACCAACGGCTTACTGGGAAAAAAGCTTATTAAGCTTATTTAAATCCCCTAATGTTACCGGTATATATGTCTATATGTATATGTACGTATGGTCTATATATATATACATTCATCTCGCTATAGACGTATTGATATTGGGGCG
The DNA here is from genome assembly GCA_034695025.1 of Chamaedrilus cognettii. Classification (NCBI taxonomy): domain Eukaryota; kingdom Metazoa; phylum Annelida; class Clitellata; order Enchytraeida; family Enchytraeidae; genus Chamaedrilus; species Chamaedrilus cognettii. The sequence goes on from JAQIWG010000951.1 coordinate 25,049, forward strand.
TCAACAGCTTCATGCGGTAAATTATTATAGGAATAACGATATAACCATTTTCATCTTTTTCTTTTATTTACCCATCTACCTTCAGCTCTTCCGACTCTTCCTTAATCCTTACACTTAGATGGATTTAGTACTCGATATCGAAATGATATCAAGAGTTTAAAACTTAAAATCAGAGTTAACAAATAATATGGGGGGGGGGGGGGGTGCCTACATCCCATTCCGGTCTCGTTCCGGCATTCCTGCGCTTGCCGCTGGCAGATCTGGAGCGAGGTCGTCGTGCCGAACTTGACATCATGCGAACAGGCCTCGCAGCAACCAACTGTCTTAGTTTTTAGTATCAGGAGTTTGACAACGATATTGATACATGAATGCGAATACAAGAATTTAATTTAAAATTTTTAACTATTTTATTTATTTATTTTCATAATATTTGAAATCAATAGTTTGACCAGATAATAATTTTCTAAAGTACTGAACGAATTTATGTGCCTAAATTTTATTTGATCAAAGTCTGTAGGTCTACAGTAACTGTCAGTACTGCTATGCAGCCTTGCCCCTCTGCTGACTGTGGTGAAAGAGAATGGGCCTGCAGCCCAAGTGAGCTCCTCGGGGCATTTCGGACCAGCGGATTAAAAAGCGGTTCTTTGCTTAACCCTGGGGCACTAGCCGAACGGTAATAGCCTTGTTACTACACACCGATCTACATAACGGAACGCTTAGGTATAGGGCTACTTGGAAGGAAGCTTGAAACAAGAAATAACCAATATTATTCTTGAAGCAAAGCATTTGACTGCAGACAGAGTTCATACAATTGAGAAGTCTTCACACAATAACTATAGAAATCTTGTTTGACATCAGATCATCACCAAATAAACCAGCTTAACAACAACAAAAAGTAAATTGAGAGTATTGACCTATCAAAGAAATGACACGCTGATGGTGAAATACAAAGTAAATTGTAAATTATTTTGTTCTATCAGAAAGTTAGAGAAACAACAGCTAAGGCCATTGAACGAACGAAGGAATCAAAATTAACACAGTAACAATGTATTTCACATTTGACACTTTGGCCTATAGTTGAAGGCAAAATTTGCTTTAAAATAAGGTCTCCATTATGACTGTAACAATACAATGTTATAAACTTGACAAAATTGTAACAACATCTTCGTATAATTGTTATTAGGCAGTGCTTATTTATCACTTGATTCCTTTATGTATCAGGCCTAGCCCACATGAGTAGTATTGTTACAATGATTGGTCATGTAGCCCTGAAAGACTAATATAAATTAACTTGAATAACCTTTAACGGATGATTAATCTCTTTACTTCTGCGGAGCATAAAAAATAAACGACGTAGATCGTTTCCATTACATGCGTTAACTTAAAAAGTCCGACCAAATTGATGAAGTCGGCAGCAAAACAGCGAAACAATAAGATCTCAACTCCCAGTAGATCTAAAGAAAAGCTTACAAAAATATCTTGAATCAATATTCCCCTAGAATGTAATAAAATTGTTACGCATGCTTGACTACCTTATTTTGTACTGTCAGCGATTGCAAGAATGACACGGATCGGATGGACTATCTCGCTGCTAACCGACTGTATACATTTAACAGTCAAGTAACCAATAACAATCGTGTACCAACCAGATATGATTCAAGCTCAAATCCAGTAACGAATAACTTCTGTTTAACTTCAACAGAGAAAGACTAATAATCTACTACAAAGCACATAACATGGCTAGCGAAGCTGCGACAAGGCTACCTATCCTGCTGTATGTTGCATCAAGCGTTACATCAGTACCCGACATCGCGTATAATCATCGCGAGTTGAGGTTGCGCTGGACTGCCCCTTGCCTTAGATCGAGGGGAGATTCCTCGCGTCCCATTAGTTGGTGCAATGGCTCAGTTGTTGCCGAGGACTGCGAGAAGAAGACGACCGTAATCGCCGCTGCAGTCACCCTTGATGAAGTCTGCGAGAAACTTGCTGTACTGCTTGTGGAACGATTTGGACACTTCCTTCAGGTCAACCTGAAGCAACACCAACAGCTAAACTGAGGCAACCTTCAGTTTCAAGCATAAATTGATGCGCTCTTCTTCAGATGACTTGCAAACATCCCTCGCATCAATATGGAGACAGGATAGAATGGGATGCCGATATGCCGATAACAGCTGCACCTCTGATCTAAAACCCAGTTAAGGGAGATGATTAACACACCGCAATAAAAAAGGCTGCTCTTCATATTTATAGATAATAGACCCCCTAACTCTGCTAAAAGAAAGACCGACAAGCAAAAATAAAGAAATTATTACTTACACAATAAAACATAATGATATCATTGTGAGGCATAGCACTAGGAAGTGAGGGACAAGTGTTCGAGGGGTAGTAGCGGTATAAGTCGGAGGGAGTAAGGTATCAGCTAAAGAGAGGTACCAGTGGAAATTTATCAGGGGGGTAAGGCTGACCTCGGAGCGAGTGACGATGCAGCGGATGAGGGTTCTGTCGTCAGTGCCCGCGCCCTTCATGCTCTTGTACAGACGCTCGGCAAAGAACCACTTGGGGTCCCAGCAGTAGTTCACTGTACGGCAAACACTTCAAATTATGGAGGATCACGGAACAAATAACCACTTAAGATTATAATGTCTCGTTGCATGCACACTTCCTGATAATCTGCTGAACAAAAAATCATTTGAGACCCCAATCGACAAGGAATTACTGTAATCGTAATAGTTGCCAGAACTCTCTAGCGGGGGGGGGGGGGGGACGCT
>JAQIWG010000952.1:0-27814 GCA_034695025.1 Chamaedrilus cognettii
CGCACCTACGATTCAAGCAAATGATGTTTTTTCCATCTCCGTTTGCATGACATATTTTTGGTGCGTTACAAGTGCAACATGGGGAGAGTCCGATTCGTCTAGAGCCGAATCGTCTAAAATCGTCTAAAACCTAATCGTCCACAGTAAATCATCCACAGAGCCTGTATCGTCTAAGTTTCATATTGATGCATGGAGACCGAATCGTCTAATGTCGAATCGTCTAGAATTTTGCAGAACCGAATCGCCTACATGTAGATAATACAGAGGGCCCGTTTCGCCTAAACTAGTTTTTGAATTACTTGGCGCCAGAACGATGACCGTTTTACAGAGCAACCTTGACGGACAAATTATGTTCCAAGGTGCACTTAATAATGTGCTTCTGTCATAGGCCTTATCAACTCGTTGTTCTAGTTAGCTGTCCAAACTTCAAAGTTCTTGAGGATTAGGCTATTAGTTGCTGAATACAATGGCTGAATGAACTGACATAACTGGCATTTATTCTGTGCATTACACGTAACTGGACTTGCTCAATTGCCAGAGTTATAAGCCTCCTAGTTGGGTCAATAATTTTTGGCCACCCTGTATGTAGTAGGCTCATCACTGGTCATGTTACAAGTAGACGAAATGGCCCTTCTCATCAGACGATTCGGTCCCAACATCTTTAGACGATTCAGTTCAGACGAATCGGCTCTAAACGTGTGTTAGACGAATCTGGCCGACACTTGCAATACATAGTCATTCCACGTCAACTCATAAAAAGTAATTAACACCTCGCCATCACAGATTCTGATAAAATTTGGAGTATTCTTTAGAACGGATCCCGATATGGGAAATTCCTGAAAAAAATGCACATGACTCCTATGATATATGGGTCAAAAGTGGGGCGCGATTTTTTTGCTAAATAGGAAAGGAATTTAGAGCCAAAAAAATGTTTGTTCTAAAAAAACGCTGGTGAAATTCTCACAGAATTCACGGATATTCTTCAGAATTCATAGGTCAAAAGTGAGGCGGTATTTTTGCGCAAAATGAAAATGAATGTAGCAAAAAATTGTTAAACATAATTAATCTTTGCGGCAAAAAGTGCTCAAAAATTAATTAACGTTGATAAAACCCTTCAAAATTAATTAAATCGGACGCGGGCCGGACGCGTCCGCAATTTAATTGAAAGTCGCCAAATCCCTATAAAACTTAACTAAATCGGACGCGGCCTGGACGCATCCGCAATATAAATTTAAAGTCGCGAAATCCCGTTAAGAATTGAATGGGATGCAGAGCGGGTTGACACTACTGCACTACAAGGGCGGTTATACTAAGTACTGGTTATAGGACATGAGATTTGGATTGCAATGCAATTGCAAACAAATATTATGAATAAAGATGCATCAGCATCTTTATTCATATTTGTATTCGCATTTCTCATTTAACGCAGTCATTTAACATAATGTGATGCAATATTGTGTTTAATTGCAAAAGCATTGATTTCAGTTGAAAACCGAGCATTTCTATTGACCTGCACTCTGCTGTGTACTTTTGCGTGGTTCTGAGATTGCTGTTAGTATTATAAGCTGAATAGTTTCATGTTTTGTCCAGTTGTCGGAGATATCGGGCTTGGTTCGTTGTTCCCTCGCGCACTACTCCCGGCGATCATCCCTGGCCCCCCTTGCACCCTCCGCCTCCCCTCCCCTCGTATTCAACCTCACCGCGCCTCTGCGGCCCCTCTCCACGGCAGCCTCCCCCCAGGTCATCTCCCCCGCAACCCTCGAGGGCGAGCCGAAGCACTACTCGCCCAAGATCGAGAAGCTCGTTGCGGACATCGCGCAGCTGACCCTGCTCGAAGTCGCCGACCTCAACGACCTCCTGAAGCGGTCGCTGCGCATTCCCGATGCAGCCCCCATGATGATGATGTCCGGGGGAGCGGCAGGGCCCAACGGAGGGGCTGCGAGGGCACAGGACGAAGAGGACGCACCCGCCGCCCCCGTCGCGAAAACCCTCTTCACCGTTCGTCTGACGAAGTACGACGAGGCACGCAAGGTGGCGCTTATCAAGGAGGTCAAGGGCATCGTCGCCGGAATGAATCTCGTTCAAGCGAAAAAGTTTGTCGAGTCTCTGCCGCAGACGCTGAGAGCAGACGTGTCGAAGGACGAGGCGGAGAAACTGAAGGGGGCACTGGAGGCTGTGGGGGCGGGGGTGGAAATAGATTAGCAGGGGGCAGGGCGGTGGATGTTGTGTGAACTTTGAGAGGAGGGTACCGCAATTTTTATGCGTTTAGAACAGCTGTGGTTATTAAATTCACGATATCCAAAGTGATGTGCGCTGTAATGTGAATTTGTGGACTGGTTTATGTGCTTGTTGATTTCTGGGAATGCGTTATTTCTTGGGATGCGCGCATCACGCATGGGGACGGTGCTGTTTGATCGCGTTATAATTTGATAAAACAATATTTAGCTCAAGCTGCTGCTGAATCAATGGGTTTTAAAATTGTTTCATCAAATTATAACGTTCGTCTGCCTTCGAACTGGCAACGATGTTTGCAAAATATACTGTGACCAGTCAAATAATTGCAGCGTCTGTTTGATATGGCGACGCAAGTCTCAAGGAATTAAAAGAATTTAATCTGAAAATTAGGTATAAAGTAAAATTAAATATTTACTGCGGTATTTGAACACGGAGTATGGCACAGTAGTTTAATTACCAAAAAGTCTGTTACCAAAATATGCCAGACACAACATTTACAACTTCTAATCATGTCAGAGGGAGCCTGACTACATGCATTTTGTTGGCATTTCATGTGTAAAATTAAACTGATAATTTTATAGTTTTGCTCGTTGTAAATTTGATTTATAATTTAAGATTGCTACATTAAATGCCTTTGCAATAGATTTCGTTAAACGTTTATTATTAAACGCGTTAGTTTATTATTGGTTTCCCTAAACTACATCAAATCAATAACAATTTTAAACGCGTATTTCTTAAATATAAACAACGACAAGGCACAGCCAAGGGCCTTATTGTACTTTAATTGATAACGCATCAGCAAGAGTACCAAATGCAAATTCGATAAAAGTTCAATAACAATATTCGGCCATAGGCCGATAATTTCTGCAACTATTGGCCTTTAATTATAGTAAGGGAGCTCCTTGCTAAATATCTCCGTCTAGATCTGTGGGACAGTTCCGATTGTCGCGAAACAAGATTACAGCACACAATCAATATCATCCACCCAACTAGCCGCTCGTATTTTCATAAAAATTGAGATTTACAGTAACAATAAAAAAAACCTTAATGTTAGACAATAATTTTGTTGCGAGGTTCGAGCAAACGAGCAATAACTAATGTATGATTTTGGAGGCTTTATTCAAGAAATTATCACACAACTATTGCGAATAAAAAACTAACCATTTACGACTGAGAGAGTTCAGCCAGACATATGCATGAGTAAGGGTCTGAGTTCAAAGGTGCATCAACTCATCCACTCCATCAAATTAAGCAGTTTACACTGACCCTACTGCTGCGCACGCTGCATAGATATACACAAGTTCCTGCTGACGATTTTTTGTAAAACTCACACTTTATCAAACATCCACTACCGCATTGTCCACATTTCGATGGCTAGACTTAGATTTTTGTTACAAAAGAATTGGTGCCCAAAAATGTGGGCTCACCTTGCTTAGCCAAAAACAGCCGATCCTCGCACAGCCCTCAATGTATTTGATTAAATAGCAAAGTGCAACGGATTGTAACGCTTGAGAAGTGGGCTGCTTCCACACAGCAGTCAAAAAACACGTCACATCCAACTGTTCACACTCCACAGCATATCAAAGCTGCGTCTGGGTCTTCAAGCGTGCATGGGTGCATAGAGAGGTCACATAGAGCTTGCACCATGGCGATATTGCGCCGGATAGTACCTGACCCATGCACTCTTTAGATCGTATGCAAATAAATTTAGATTGTACGCAAAAAATGGAATATTCCAAATAGAAAAATATTTTTAACAGTTGTAAGATGAAGTGTGACAGTAGTATGATATAATGTGTTTTTTCACTACCGTTACACGATTTTGCATATTCTTAACCTGACTCTGATTAGTCGAATAAAGAGGAGTGCAAGAAATTCGCACCAAAATTTTTCTGAAAACTATGCAGCCTGCAAAAACACCGAGCTATAACCGTAGATTTATTGTTAACATTTCACTATTTTCTTGCCAACAACCATCCGCGCATATTTCGTCACAAAATTCAACACCGTATCCCCGCGCAACACTCCACCACAAACGACTCAACAATAATATCTACGCCGTTCTCAATTTAAGCGGTTTATAAAAATTTACACCCTTCACACGACGCTGACCTCTAGCTGCCAAGAAGTAAAACGTTAAAAACTGCGCGACCAAGTATTGCAACGAAACGCTAAAGCGGCGGTTAATGATCCAGACGAACGCGACTGGTATTCTATATAATACAACAGTGCACACCTGATAGTATTGTAACATGCATATAAGCGAACAGTTGCCGCCGTCCGTTCCACACAGAGGTTTACAAAAACAGGGTTCCCTGCAGAACTTCTCATATGATTGCATCCCACGCCGAAATCCCAACAGCGCATTGAAAACTCTCGCAGAGACTTAGCGCCACATTTTGCAGCTCTGATTGATGAGCGATGAAAATTAACAACTTATTGAAAATTAACAACAAATCCATCCCAAATTTAACTCAAATTTAATTCAAAATGAGCAAAACGGTATTAAATTAAAAACAAAGCTGAGCAAAAAAGAAAAAATTGCTAGCTTCTGCGTGTAGAATGGACGGCGATTCTTAAAAAGAAAAGGTGAAAAGGGAACACGTCTAAACACTTAAATACGGTCGATATGCGGCACGACACACGGACGCTGCTGCTGCTGCCTCTGGTCGCCATTGCTCCTCCTCAGTGGCGCTACTAGTGTCACACACCGCACACGATGACACATATCGCAACACGAGATAAAAACCTGCAAAATAGCTATAAAATTGCTCCATAGTCATTTCAATTGTAACGACGCTGCACTGGTGCTGCCGCAGGGGCAGCAAAAACTAGATAAGAACCGCCTCTATGATAAAGACAGCCTTATAGGTAAGGATTCATCCAAGATAGGGACCGCATCCCGGATTAGGATCGCATCCTAGATATGGACCAAATCTTAGATTAGGCCGAATCTCAGATTAGATCCACATCCCATAGAGGACTGCCTTCTAGATGGACTGCATCTCAGATAAGGACCGCATCTAGATAAGGTCAACCCCTTAGATAAAGGTCCGCATCCGAGAAAGAAAACAGTGGCGCGCCTGGTGAATGAATCGCACACAAGTTAACGCATGAGTGACTCTTGCAAAAATCTGCATCATTCAGCAGTGAACTGTACAATATCCCAATACAGCCACTTGATAAAAGGTTACAAAGTTTGACTTAAAAGTAACTAATTTAATCATAAATGCCTTAACAATAACGGAACTCATCGATGCAAACAAGAATAAATAAAAGTGATTAAAATTAAAACCAAGCGTCTGTGAATATATTAACCAGGACATAAAAACCAGGATATAAAAACAACAAAACAATTATTTAAGGATTTATTACCTCACTATATTTAATAAATATCATGATAATGATGTCAATGCCATAGATCAACTATTCAGGTTTTTTGTACAACAGGGCAGAATAGAAATCTTTGAGCATCTTTTACGAAATAGGAAAAGTGTGGTTCATTGGCCTCAGAAAACAATGCGATCCAATATTTGAACAATGAGTTTTGTGGCGTAGCTCTACAACTAATGTACTAATTTGCAGTTCAAGATATAGAAAAATAATTAGCAATAAAATCATCGTTGAGTTCATGTACTCCAGTTGAACAAATTTCATGAATGATATTTAGGAAACATCAATAATCAATTAAAGGGTAAACACTAATTTTAAAAAACACCATAAATGCATTTAATTATCAGAATTCATATAAAAAAAATTGTGCAAACCAAAATAGCAAAAGATCAAAGACTGGCAAAGAAAGATACAAAATCGGTCAAGATTTTTGGCATCTATATCTAAAAATAACAAGTCTATGCCAACAGGTTCTTCTTCTTAGCAAATCAACGTGAAAATAAACAAACTCTAAAGCCTAATCAACTTTCCCTCAAAATGTCTGATTAGATCAGACATTAGATGTCTGATCTAATCAGACATTAAATGTCTGATTAGATCAGACATTTAATGTCTGATCTGCAATATTGTGATTATCCATTTGAAGGAGAAGCAGAACTTAGACATAGCTGCTTAAGTTCAATACAAACAAACAAAGTAACCACGGTTATACAAGAATTACGCATGCACTGTGCCACGTTAGGGTTTTACCACATGGAAATGCCCACTAGAAGATCTACAGCAAAACAGAAGAGTATATTAAAACGACACCTAAATCCCCCAGCATGCAACACGGCTGGCGCTACTTTACCCCAAAGTCAATAACACCTTGTGGTCAGTTAAATTTCGTCCTGACCAATAGAAAAATTGTCCTTCAGCTCAATACCAACAATGTTAGCCCTGCCCACTACACGCGTTCTAAGCCCGAGGGGGGAATCTAAACGTACTCAACGACAATGGCAATTGCATATAACAACGCGCGGCACTTCATACGCGCGCAAATCTGTACCAGGCCTACAGTTTTGTATTCTTGTACTAGGCCTGCAGTCAGCAACTTGCATTCTGACTCGGCGCCAACTAAACCGACACTTATGTTGCATTGCATGAATGCGCGTTGAGGTCCAGATGAAGCTCGAGCACCGGCCAAGTTTAACCAACATTACCCAAATCATTGCTAATCCTGATTTCATTATGATTAGCAAAGTCAAACAGTCTAAGTGCAAGATTGTCATCGAGTGTTAAACTGATCAATGTGTAAGTAGACCTGGATCTTGCTCTCAGCACACGTTCAAGCATTCCAACATAAGACTTGCGCAAACAATATTCCTTCATCGCCTCTACGACAAATCCGCACACCTACTCGATCAAACCGCTATGTATCTAATTGTCACACATTTTAGAAAGCAGCACAAAAACGCGACGACTGTGTTAAGAACGAAAACAAAGGCTGCAAAAACTGCTGCCATTCAAAAACAATGGAAACGAAACAGATTTGAAAACGCAGCAAGAACAGCAAACGCTAAGAAGTATTTAAAAGTAAAACAATATTAATAGAGCCTGCACGACTCAGTTAAGAAATAAAAAATACTAATATATTTTAAGATTGTTTTAATCAATAACACACTTCAAAGAAACTGGGTGAGCAACATATAGCAAATCCCAATTTTAAATTTTAACTGAAAAAGCTTTATTTTTTTTCACAAAAAATATTCCTCTTATACTATTGCCACCATCATCCTGACAAGAGAATATAGAATGATAAAAAATAAGAAACAAAACATTGACTCATTGGCTAACTGCGAGTGTTCTGTGGTACAGATATGACACAAAGCATTTGTGCTGCCCAATGCTCGACCTTAGCATATTTATAAAACTGTTCAATGTCATCGACGCTTGCATTGTTAACGACGCATCGATACAACCTCAGACCGTTACGATAACACAGCTACTCTCAATAATACATCAAAAACAATAAACATTCAAAATGCCGTCATCAGTTTGCGGGTTAGCATAAAAGCTCACCTGTGCTGCAGAGTCCATCAAAGCGAGGTGTCAGCGTGCTTCGGATTTCATCTTGACCCGCTTTACAAACATTGTGATGCATAACGAACGCTATGCAGAAAATAAACGACGCGACACAAAAACAATGCCGTGAATAAACAGTGCTATGCATATATGACGCGAACAGAGGCAAGCGTGCAACTACGCGCATCGCGCTGCAGGTGCAGTAGATATATAAATGCTACGACTCAATGTCGATGCTATAAGCAGCGCTGCAGTGGCACAGATGAGCAAGTTAAGTCGACTACAACCGCTCAACCATGATGCTAAGGTAAACGATGCGGAACAACTTACCGCTGCGCTCGAATCCTATCCGCGCGGTTAAGTGTGACGCAATAAAACTGACACGTTCAATCGCTGCAACAGGACTGGTTACAAATGTGCATCGCTGCTGATGACGCGCAATAAAGCAAGCATCGAAGCAGCGTCGGCTGTTAAACACAATAAGCGATCGCAGCTATTTAACAACCTAGCTACTGGTCGCTACGTAGAGCGCATAGAATGGAACTATGCAGCACGTAGAGCAAAGATATAGGGCGCATAGAGCGGAGATACAGAGCGCATAAAGCGAAGAGATACACACCAGCCGAGCAGCGCTACTTGACTGCAGAAAAGAATCGGCGTGCCATCTACTGACTACAGCGTTAGTCTACCGAAACAAAAAACACACGGATGTACGCTAAGAAGACACGCGAACAGTGAAAGCGGTTACAACGTCCAACAACTATGTAGAGTGGTAGAGAGAAAATGTCGCCTGCTCTCACAGAACTACACCGTGTGCCACAGCACGCCGTGCCTCTATCATCATTGCCGTCCAATAACTCTGCTGCCCTCTAGTGCCAGTTTCTCTCCGATCTGTATGCTTCACTCACTGCTTGACACACACTTAACTACAGCTGCATACAAAGAACTTCTCAACAATATTTTCACGCTGCGGAGAAAAACACTCATAAATTATGATTGCCAGCAAACAATCCCTGCTCGAATGCATCGAACACGCAAAACTGAGTACAACAACACGAAATAGGAGTAACCAGCCTGTCTGACCACAGGCCCTCAGCGTAAGCCGTCCAGAGGCTAGATCATAAAGGCAACTAATATTTCAGTCAACAAACTTCCCATGCGACCACGTCTGGATCGTCCTCATATCACACCGTTCCACATCCTTCCCACACCAAGTATCCCCACAGCCCTCTGCAGATCTAGCTGCAGGCAGTCTCTCAGCTGACTAGCCTTGTTCACCGACCACTAGTCTGTGCACCAGCTTCCACCGTCACCAATGGTATAGTCCACCGTACCCTGCTTCACCGCACAGAGGTCTATGCCTGCTGTACATGTGAGCAGACACCAGTCTATGCCTGGTAGCCTAGCTGCCAATGTTATCAGCGCGACGGGCATTGCCTGACCCGACAAACCTTACTATCGCGAATTGTCATTTTAACCAATCAGCGACTTCGTCTCGGAGAATTACTCAGGACAATGAATCAATGACTGATTTCCTTATGTTCAGCTTTTTTCAACCAGGGAATTTCCTGCGGAAATTTTCCCAGTCATCGCTTGCTACAGTCCTTGTCGCCATGATACTGTCTCAGCCAATTGCCTGCAGAGGCAACACCCATCGGCCGGGGTCAAGTCAGGCCAAGTCAAGATTACGTCTAGAGGTCCGGGCCGACGTTCTGCTGCCGGGGGTCCCTCCTCCCCCCTCGCCCCCGTTGCTCGTCGCCCCCGACGGACTGGCTCCCCCCGCAGCAGGGGACCGACCTCTCTGCCTGGCTTTGCTCCCAGGGGAACCGATTTGATCCGTGGGCTTGGGGGTCTGCTGGAGAACAGGAACAACGACGCGGTCATACCCGGAGTCGATTACAATTTATTAAAAGTTCTTAATTTGTATTCAAGACTATCACAATGGCAAAATAAAGGATTACACAGTCGAATGAGAGCGTTAAAACATTGACTACGATTACATGCAGCCAGCAGCTAAATATCACGTAAAGAGATCACAAAACAAAATTACTCTGCGCTTCACGCTGAATTTTATCGTAGAAAATTCTGATTGAACACACACACACACACTCACGGTTAGAACACATAAAAGCAATAAAACGAAGGGCCCAACAGCAACCAACATAACATTCCCACGGAGCGACAAAGACGGAACACTCACGGAGTTGTGTTTGCCCCTGCCGCCCGGTTTGTTGCGGGTGTGTGCCCCCGCTGCCCCTTCCTCGTCCTCCCCCCCCCCGCCGCCCTTCTGCCCCCCCACGCCCCCCTTCAGCTTGTCTATCTTCTCAAAAGCCTTCTCCACTGCCTCAATCTTCAGCTGTTCCCGAGTCTGAGCAAGTCCAATTGTGTCTATTGTAATAGACAAACAAAATAAAACACAGAACGCATTACAAGTGTGTAGTAATGATCTGGTAGACTGCATGAACAGGAACATTCATCACAATTCACTGTTCGAAGTGATCCACAAACAGACAAGAAATGAGCAAATTTGTACCAATCCGAAGTGGCAAATAAAAATGACGTCAAAGGTACAAATGTTTAGCACGCAGTGCTGTGCACAAAGACATGCAGTGTGCCCAGCCAAGCCCGCTCAATAGTCAATCGACAGACCTTGCGCGTCGAGGCTGCACTCCTGTCCACAGCATTCACTGTTGCCTTAGTTACGGGAGGAGTCTTGGCGACATCGTCGGATCGAGACCCCGTCCTGCTTGACGTCCTATTCCCTCCCCCGCTCAGCCCCCCGCCCAGGCCCCCGCTGCTAGCTGGTTCGCCCTTGTCTGCTGTCGAGGCGTGCGCCGGTTGCTCTCGCTTCTGCTGCTGCTTCGTCTTTGGGCTGCTTGCCGCTGCGGCGGCCATTTTGGTATCACTTGCGGCCATCTTGGCATCACTTGCAGCCATCTGGGCATCACTGGCGGTTATCTTTGAGTCGCTGGTGGTCATCTTTGTTTCTGCAGAATTAACCTTGCATTCACCATCACTCCTGGCGGCCATCTTAGATTCGCACTCCGCTACCATTTTTGAGTGGCAGGCATCGAGGACGACCCCCCTTGCATCTACATCGGTGGCCATTTTTGAATCATCGCTTCCACCGCAATCCTCCACTTTTGCGCCAGCATCTTCCGCTCCGGCTTTCAGTTTGGCGTCCCCGTCACTAGCTGTAGCGGCCATTTTTATGTTATTTCCGCCGGTGGGGGTAGATTGAGGGGAGGCGTGGGGCCAAGGAGAGGCCGAAATGCCCGGGGGAACTCCGCCGGGCGAGAGGGTGGACAGATCAATGAGTTTGTTAACAAGGGTGAGGTCTGCCCCCACATCCTGAGGCGCTGCTGCACCCTCCTGCAACATAGGGAAACCAAGGCAAAGACTTAGGACTAGAGCCAATAGCTAGAAATGGCCGTGTTGACACTGTTTCTGCAGTGTCCATGTAGTCCAATTGTTGCTAACAAAGCAGTCACTTTTGATATATATCCAAAACAGACCTTATCTGCTGCGCGAGACCGGCGTCGTTTGCCCCCCACAGCGCCCCCCGCTCCCATGGACGTCCCTCCTGAGCCTCCCTTCTCCCCGCCTACCCCCGCCTGCTCACCCTCGACAGACTTGCGCTTGCCCCGGCCCCCCGCTGGGACCCCTCCACCCCCCCCAGGGGTCGTTGTGGGTCGAGGGTTGGTCTTGTTGCTGAAGTATCTCATCACGGGACAGGCCGGGCGATCACACGCACATTTCACCTCACACGCACTACACCACACACCACACCACGCACGCACTATATCACACACAACTATTCATGTGATCACGTACAACATAAAAACTTGTAATATTACTTGTAATAGTACTTGTGAGGTTGTGGACAATGAAACTCAATATGCGGTCAGCTCTCTACAACATCAACGCGTCAATGCCCCTGTCGACTCACACTTTGCGGTAGTCGTAGTTAAAGGGCAGAGTCAGCTCTTTCCCCTCTGGGATGTTCCTCGTCGCGCAGATGTAAAACTTGAGCCCGCCCCCCCCTCCACCTCCCCCCCCGCCCGGCTCCAGCGCGTGCACAAGTCGTGCGTTGGCCGTGCACGACTGACGCACGTGGCGCGCATCATTGCGTGACACGCTGGCATCGATGCACAGCTCCACGCCGGCCATGACGCCGGGCGGTGCGCCGGCCGCACCATCGGCGAGGTACGGGTAACACACGACGAATGGAAATGACCTGGAGCAGGGGTCAAATTAAAGGTCAAGGTTGTAGAGCAAAAATGTGGTTAAATCAACAATCAATTAAATTTTTATCTGTGAAAAAAGCGTTTATATTATAAGGATAAATGTGAAAAAAGTCCAAATAAAAAATTTGCGTTTAAATTTAGAAACAAGGTGGTATAAAACATAATTCAAACTGCATAACAAGCTTTGCTGAAGTTTATATTTTTTGTTATATTACAAGTCAATGAAAAGCAGCAGTACGCATTCTTCGCACATTAGATGTAAAAAAAAGAACGCATATACATGTAGACCTAAATCTGTTTCTGATCTTAATGTTTTAAAAGACTACAATAAACAATTGACAAATTCTAGAAGCATCCAATACTGCTCGTTGCATGGGAACATCCAGTGTGTATCTAGATGTCCTGTCTAGAATGTCCTGTTGTGTTCACTCACATGTCGCTCTGCTTGTCACTCTGCTCGTACTCCTCCCTCAACATCACGCTGCCCGTGTACTCGGCGACTGCCTGGTTGGGTCTGATGGCCTCCGTCACCAGCAGGCCCTGCAGCAGGATACACACACTGACAGGCATACAGACACACACACACAGAGAAACCCTGATAGAAGTGGACAGACTGCACGATTCTCTCTGCTAATTATACAACCCGAGGCTCTAGGAACAAGCACAGGATAAAAATATATATTTTAAACTTCACAACAATAGACAAATTAAGACTTTGAGAAAAGCATGCTTTGTAAAATCATAGTATTACTTGAAGCACTGAAATCTACACTCATAACTGCAACTGATTCACAAATAGAGCAGCGGACAATAAAGAGTTTGCTCCTCCAGTCCAAGCAAATCAACATAGGGTTAACAAGTCGTCAAGTCGCTACCTTGGTGTCCTCATCGACCTGCCCCACCCTAAACCTGCCCCTGCTCGTCTGCTCCCTCATCAAGCCCCCGTCCACCTCCCCTGCCCCGGTCACCCCTCCGCCCCCCTGCCGCATGGCAACGATGAGCCTCAGCACCTCGCTGCTGTACGTATTGCTGCACGCCGCTCCACCCCCCGTCAGAACCCCCACACCCCCCCCCGCGCTGTGGTCTATCGTCACATTGCGCCCGCCCCGCGCATCCAGAGAAGTTTTGGACGACGCCCTTGACCCCCCCGCCGGGGGAGGGCCCATGTCCCCCCCGGCTGACTGGCGCCTTGGCCTCTTGGCCCCTGCGGCCCCCTCCAGGGTGGCAGGAGACAGGGAGGGGGGTCCCGAGGGGATCAGAACCCCCAAACTCGACGGAGTCGACTGTACAAAAAGTTTGATAAAGAAAATGAAACAATACCATTCTAAAATTTCTCTATTATATTTTCATAACATATATGAGAACTATATACCACATCACTGAAATAAATCATTAAAAAATTTAACAGTTTAAGTTTAACTAAATTTGGCAGTTTGTTCCCATATCAGACAAGCTGCACCTAGATCTGATACAAACAGCGCCCAGCCTAGAACTTAGAACAGTCGGAGAAAATCATCACCAAGCCTGAGGATATTTTTGAATGTATTTACTGCATCTAATTATGTCTAATATCTCACTGTTCATTACTAAACGCATGATTCTTTTTAATCATTGAGATTAGGACTCCAAAACCAAATCTCTGCCACCGTCCCCCCTCACCTTGTGATTGAGTGTGATGCCCCCTGATAGCGGCCTGCCCCTCCCCCGCCCAGACGTCGACCCCCCCATTGTGCCCCCACGCTCAAATTCATCCCCCACGCCCCCCCGGGGGGTCTCATCCTTTGACGTCGTTCTCCGACGCGCACCGGGGGGCCTGCCGCCCCCCGAAGACCCCCGACTTTCACTCCGTTTTCTCCCCCTCGCTTTTTTGTTTCCTCCGTCGCCGCCGGCACGCTTCCCCCCGCCACCCCCGATGATAAGACGATCCTCTGAACTTGAGTCAGTCGACGAATCCAAGGCTGAAAAAAATAGATAATTTAAATTTAACATGTACTGGCAATTAAAGAACTTTCTAGTAAAGAGCCAACGATAGCACACACACAGCCTCAGATCAGTAGTTGATACAGATCAGTAGTTGCTCAGAAAAATTATATGTTTATATGTCCTCATTAGTTACAGATATAGATTATTTAATTAGTAAATGTCAGTCCAGCAGGGCACATACACTCTGCTGAGTAGGCAATCCCCGCTGTCACTGCACTAATCTTCATAAGTCAAAGATTCACAAACATAAGCAACTTATTTCTGATGGTGTCCACACACAAGATATCTCCTGGTTCAACCTAACAGCTCTGACCTAATACCCTGAAGGGGGTGGTGGACGCGAGGGTGCAGCTCTACGTACCGCGGAGGGTCTCCCGGCGCTGGGTCTGCAGGCGAATGGCGCGACGCTTGTCAACGAGGCGCGGATGACAGAGCTCACAGAGGTAGGTGTCTGGGATACGCTGCTTGTCCACACCCATGCAGGCGATGTGCTGCCACACCCTGCACCACACAGCACCACATACCACTGCACCGTACACTGCACCCTGCACCACACACCATATCCTGCACCACATACTGGACGACACGCAAAAAGAATAAGTATATAGACCTCTCGCACAATTCTATATATCTTACGCGCATCGCAAAGAACAAAAGCAAACATAATCTATCTGCCAGTGCAACAACCAACATAATCAAACAGATGTTATGAAGCGCTCAGTATACTTCCATTATTAACAACAGTAGTGGCACACAACTATGGAAAGTCTACATTTACTCGTTCGTCGGTGCGTACCCGCATCTATCGCAGCAGATCATGAACCCGTCGTCGTGCTGGAAGTCACAGATGCATCTGGTCACACTTCCCTCCCACGGATCCTCCTTCTCCCTCTGCCTCTCTCTCTCCCTGCCTCTCTCCCTGTCCCTCTCCCTGTCCCTCTCCTTCTCCTTCTGCTTGTGGTGCTGCCGCAGCAGGCTGTGGCTGCCCCCTAGCGCGTGTCCTTGCCCCCCCAGGGGAAGCCTCTGCACCCCCATGGCAACCCCGGCCTGCCCCGCGCCCGGGGGAACATTTGCCGTGACGACGGTCGTGTTGCACGACACGTCCTCGATGTCGATGTAGGGGCCAAGGGGCTCGGCGAGGACAGAGGGCGTTGTCGTGACCACGGCCCCTGCGCCGCCTGACACCGACGGAAGATCCGCCGCGTACGAGTGGTCCTAGCAACGACAAAACTATTGCATCTCCGCCGCGAGGGTGCCCGCTAAAACAAGCCAAAACTATGAACGATAACAGGAAGCAGATGCAGCAACTAAATGAGATACTACACGCTACCGCTTAATTTTTCATACGCTATAGTTCTGAATTAACTAAATCGAAGCTGAAACACACAAAGAAATATAGAGCCTTCTATTACAGCCTGCAGAGTATATCATCAACAAATCTCAGAGTCTGATTGTTGTGAAGTAGAAAACGTTTCAAAATTTTCACTGTCCTTGGTTATCTTGAGAGCAAGAAATCATCATTCTCTATTAATTAATAAATTCATTATGGCTTTTTAATTTGTCCAACACGACAAGATATCTCAAAATAACAGAAACAAATGAAACCGACTAGATAGGGCTGTGTGTAAAACCGCCCTCCCCCAAGTCGCTGGTCCCCGGCATACAGAGTATCCAAGTCTGGATACACGTCCATGTTCTCATAGCTGCACCACACAACACCAGCTCCAATATAACCATCGACAGCACCGGTATAACCATCACCAGCACCGACATAATCATCACCAGCACCGGTATAGCCATCAATCTAATCTGAAATGAATTCAAAGCAAATTGATCTGCCTGCGCAAAACCTTGTAATACAGTTAACAGAATAGAAATTTTTAGAAATTATTCGTTAATATTTTATGCATAAAGCAGAAAAAAGTTCAGCCATATTTACACCATAGGCCTAATTGCAACACATTAAAGCCATACTAATTTTCAAATGATTCTGTGAACTACAATGCGGAAAATGTTCAGGCAAACCACTACAAGCACTATAATTGTACCCCACAGTGCATAGGCGAGGATTGTTGCGCTTACAGCTCCATCGCAGACTGTGCGTAGTCCACCATGCCGTACACCGACTCTGCTCACTCCGTGATCACTGGGCAACAATTTAAATTAACTTCGGTTATTGCTGGGAAAGGACAACAACAACGCAGATGCTGCGATTATGAAATGAGCGTAATCCTACCCTAAACCTAACGGGGCCCTAATCCTAATTTGCTAACCCTACAAGGCCCTAACCCTAACTTGCTAACCCTAAAGCAGCCCTAATTCTAACGTGTTAACTCTAACGCTGCGTTATTGTTGTCCATTCATAACAATAACCTTAACTTCATTATAACACTCCCATACCATTGCGTTAACCCATCCCACTAAACCAAGCAAGTATTGCCAGGGCATGTATTTCACTGAAGCCGTTGACATCAACGTGTCAGTGCGAGATCATACGCAAACTTGTCAACGGTCTAGTGTGAAGTGAGTAGGGCACTGTAGGGGAGCATATAAACAGTCTGAAGCGTAAACAACCGTTAAGCATCGCGCAAAAACCCCGATTACTGCTCGCGTAAATAAACAACCCCGATGACTTACCCTGAGCTCTTGCACCTCGGGCGTTAAACTGTAAACAACGCCCTTTCTCGCTCCGCGTCCCCCAGTGTCTTCTGACAATCCAAGATGTCCGCCAAGCGCAGTAATGGCGTCCAACCTCTGTTCTAAGTTAGGGTCTTAGGCAAACTGACTCGCTTGTATCCTGCTACTGCTCATGCACCAAAAGTAAAACTGCATCTAGATAACCCCTAATCTATACATATTTTCAGTACCGCACCCAATTTTGGTCCGGGTTTCGATAATTTTGAACAAAAAATAGAGAAAATTGACAGCGAAAACAAGTGTCAAGATGGCGGCCATGATAATACCAACGCCAGTGATCAAGCTAGACATAACAACAGCGAAGCGCATATATTCAAGACGACTGCAGCGCGCCTGGCGAATGAATGTTTTTAACTTGATAATGCACAACATTATTAGTCAACAAACACCACAGTAATTACTATATCATCTAGTTTTTCGTCAAAACATCAGAATATGTTAGGCTAGAAACCCAGTAAGCCCCGAAAGCTTAGGAGTCTCCGCAACTATAAATATCCTACTGATTCGTTTAGCTACGTAATCCTCTGCTACAAAATTCCTCCTCATTTCAGTAAGTTAAAAAAAAGAGCTGCGCATAAGATATTTTTTAACAAGACTTGCATTGGTGTGACAAATGTTATTGTCTGTTGCTTGGAGAGATATTTGTATCGTCAGAAGCCGACTGCTGCACCTAGCCAACTAGTCTACCTTTTGCAATAAGATATCCATTGCAGAGCTTCAACGTTAAGTCATTGAGCGGTGCGCGTTTGTGCAAGATTGGAACTGGCTGCGCATCTAGCTTGATGATCGCAAATGAGCTCGATAGCCTAAATTCAAAACGTCAACAAAGTGTTGTTTGGCTGGCGCCCTTGTGTGCTAGCCTGCTAGTGCTAGGCGTGGGATGATGATGGTTCTCTGTGCTCTTTATCTGTGCTTGCCAGCCTACATGTACATGCTTTACTGACAGACTAACAGAAATGCAACTTAGGCCGAATCCTTGTTCAAAAAATATTATTTAGCTTATCCATTTCAACCACATCCAAGTAATTTGAAAGAAGTCAAAGTTGTAATATAATACCCCGAAAACAAGCGGAGTTATTTTAACAAAATTTATCAATCTAGCATATAATAGCATAGCCAAGTAACCAAGGTAGTTTGCACGAGTAAAGTTTATCTCTTAAAGTTTATCTCAAACGTTACCAACAATTCCAAACATCTACTCAAAACAAACTTGGGTAACAACTACTTTGAATCCTCTCACGGATCACAAAGTTACTATATTATGATGGGTGCCAATACATCTAACACTGCATTGGCATCATGGACACGATATCAAGTCTCACACACGAATGCCTGATGTACATCACCTACTTCGCAAACTAGAGAAACCGTTATTAGAGGCGTAGCCGCGCAAACAGTCTATGTTATTAGAGTTAACTGGACCCATTCGCTATACCTTCGGATAAAATAGATCAAAAATCATTAACTAACCGTCGATCAGGTTTCAAAAAATAATAAAGTGTGCCGTGATCGAAGCTAAAGAATGACCGCATAAAAAATGGATTGAGGGATGTTCCTTATTGAACACAGAATTGCCTGGGTCACTCTTACAAGTCAATCGAGTGATGCAGTAAAGGTCGTAACCATGCAGTAAAGGTCGTAACCATGCAGATCCGCCGCTCACATACAGCGACATACGCAAAGCGACACAGATTAGCGGGTAAATACAGGATTCTGATATAACATACAAAAGTTATAGTTTACAGAAATGTCTATACCCTAATAGTCGTACGAGAAAGTGCTCCATACATAATGACAATAAACTCAATAAAGAAGATTCGCATAAATATTATAAATCATCACCTCCTCTGCTGCAGCTATTGTCCTGTGTGAACGGATCATGCTAGTGTCAGTAGCAAACATGAGATAATCGTTGAACTGTAATCTACCAAGCACATCAAGTGCAAAGCTGCGTGTCATCACTCATCATTAACCACACCCCTGCGTCGGAGAATTAAACGCGGTTAGAGCAAGAATTTAAGTTTCAAAAAAGTTTGAAAAGAAAACAGCCAGAATGATTTTTAAATAGAAACGAGTTGAAGCAGAAAATCATTTGATTTCTGTGAAGATCAAGAAATACCTGCTCAAGATCGGAAGAGGAGGAGGGGAGGGTGTCAAAAACGTATCAACTCAAATTATTCATGAAATATGAAACCTAAAAAAGCAGTGTCCAGAGACAGACTCTAATCAATCCAAACTTCTGCCTTAAATTGCAAAAAATCTAAAACACAAAAAAAGTGATATTTTTATAGTAAATGTTGACGGGTTTTCAAATAAGTGAAAAGTGAGGACTTATGCCCCACCCCACCCCCACCCTTATTCTCACACCATCCACAGAAAAGAATCCAGACTAGATCTATGGAAAACTGTAGCGAAAACAGCGCAAATCTGAGAGAGAGGAAAAAGATAAGCTTCTACACAAAGAAAGCGCTCTACGTAGCAATAGTAAGCAGGCTGGGGGCAAACAAGTAAACACCATCTAGCCAATACTAATTAATTAATCGAGTAACTAGCAACCGCACCATGCCATTGTTTGCTAAATTAATTGCAAACTTAATGCGCCATTTATTGCATCGCAAAAAAGACTCGTTAAATTTTACAATGACACAAGATGCACGTAATTGAAATGCATGTAAATAATATATAAAGCGTGACTTTGTCGCTCGACGATTCTCTACTCAAGATTAAGACGTATAACAATAGCTAATACTATACAGTTTATTATTATCGCATGTCGGGTTGTTCATAGTATATAGATAATGGCATAGCAACCCAACTCTGGAACAAGTCATGGAGAAACTGTACCCAAATATTATGCACTTCGACTGTTATCTAATAAAAAAATTGACATCCTATTTTCACAAAAACAATACATTTGTCTGAAATTTATGCGGATAAGAATAATGTGTAGTGAATTATACTGTCTATAGACAAAGAATAACGTGTAGCAAAAGAATGCAAAATGTAAACTAGGCTTAACTGCTAGGATATAAAATAAAAATATGATCTATATTATAATATTTCATAATAGAATATATAACTGCCAGATTCAACAAATTACATGACTACTTTAAACACTAGCGTGACGCAGCAAGAAGCAAAGTGGCTTCAAATTCTTCGCATCTTGGCAGTGATACCAGACAACATCCCAAAAACCTTGAGAAAGCCGTCACATAATAATGGCTCCTCGTGCAGTAGCGACCTAGTGTAAATCCTGGTCTGTTATTCTGACAAGAAATCATCAAATAAGCACAGTTCTGACACAAGTAGAATATTGACAGAATCTGTAAATATGTACAAAATGCAAATAAGCTCAATTTTACATAGAAGCCACAGTAACACATGTATCTATAATTAAATTTGCTTCTAAAAATAGTAAATTAGTAATGTGAACCTTCTAAAACATAATCGATTATAGTGCTTGACAATATTGGCTACTAGGACATGATAAATTTAGAACATACGCATCTGGTTAAACAGTTAAGAGTACAATTCTGAAATAAATAGAAGATGTCATGTGGTCATGGGCAAGGAAGTCAAAAATTGAGCAGTATATTAACACACAATTTAGCTATACATCAGTGGAGCTTTAACTAAATAAGGAATTTGGAGATTAAAAACAGTACCAGAAAACAACTGGATTGCCAACTGATGTCTAAGCCTTGCATCGCAAATGTTAAATGGTCATCGGTGTGTTATAGAACGGGGCTAGATCATCAAACTAAACTGCTCAAAATATTGGTTCTTATTCTCCTGTGCAGGTCTATTTTGAAATACACGTAAAAAAGCAAAAATCCAAAAATATACAGATATAAGCGATAAATAACACATAATTGCTCATTTTGTATATTGATTCCACAGTGGCTAGAGAGCGACACATCGAGCCACCACGCAGCCAATTAATATGATCGACTGCCGCAATTACTTGCGAATACCTATGTACATTTATTTATGAACGGAAGTACATGTACTATGGTATAGATATATACATTTATACATACGCGTCACTAAATTTGTACACGACCCAGAGCGTGGCTGAGAGCTCAAAAATCGACGCCTAAATTGACTAATTCTCAGTATATCAAAGATGTGTTCATTTGCCACTGAAATGCATTGTAAGTTTCTACTCAACAGTAAGTTAGTGACTGGTATCGAAATCAGGAAAGTAAGCAACACAACGTACCAGATCACCAGTAAGCAAATTGATTTAAGCACATCTAGCACATGCTTCCCAACTATACTAAATGTTAAGGTTCGTGAAATCTTGTTCGCTTTCAATGCGGCTCATTTTATCAACAACACTCAAATGCAACGCTCAAATGCAAATAACAAAAATATAGAAAACAAGCCCTAGAAATATGAATACGAGAAATAGCAATACAATACACATCAGTCCCCGCTATGACCTACCCATAGAGATATTGCAGACATACAGCGAAGAAAGAAGACTAACTCTACCGCGACGGGCAATGAATGTACAAAATGCTTAAATACAGTGAGATTTTGTTCGACTGAATTGAGAACGAGTAAGAAATGATTTCTGAATAAACACGAGTACCGGTACGCGTCATATGAGAGAGTAGAATGTCATGTAGGCACTTGGCAATGAACTCGGAGACATATGTAGATCTGGCTGCCAGCTGGCGCATAGCTGAAAACTGAACTAGAGATTGAAGAAAAAACCCAACCCCGATGAATGTAAGCTGTCCTTGCCTGTGCCACTGAACGGTCGACAAAAAGACTTGCACCGCATCAAGCCGATTGAACACTCAAATAAATACGATCGTTGAATAATAAATTGAAAACTTGTCAAAAAACAGTATCGTGATCTAACAGCACAAGCATACACGCGACTGAGAATAAACGTAAAAAGAAAAACAATTACGTTTCCATTCACATTACAATTCATTACTGCTGTCAATGCACACCATGAACCGCGATCGCACTCAACTTAACATTGGGTTACTAGATACACATAATTTTGTTACAAATATTTTGATCTGAACACAAATAGCCGACTCACATACAAGTCCGTAGAATACAGTAAACGATAACTCTGCAAGGTCAAAATGCCGATTGATAGGAGACACATTGACAGCTTCACCGAGTGAAAACTGCAACTGGCAGCACGGCTTACAGACAACGCGTTGCATCTCTGTGAGACAACGCTGATGCAACACATCCACACTGCAGGCAGGCACGTATTAAGTGGGGGAGAGCGGCGCAGGTGGGGGGATGAAGCAAAGAGACTCGACACATTGTTCATTGTTGTTTCAGAAGCGTGAATCAAACATCAGCGCCACTGACAGCATCACCTCACTCCGTGTCACTGATCCCCAGTCATGAACATGACCAGTGCCTTCGTCGTATCACCATTAGCATTACAGACTTTAGCCATTCATCACGTTCAACTCGCTACATTGCAGGGTCGGCTCTTTCTGTCATTTCCCTCTAAGGGATCCGGGGTGATTACCCATAGCCCCCTCACGACCAAAGCAGATTGCCACGGCACAGGTCCCTCCCGGAACGAGGTGAAGAGCCCCCCCTTGACAGAGTTCCCCTTGACAGCGAGGCCTATTCACACTGCTCCCTCTGGGAATGGGGTTAACAGCCCAGAGCTCCCTGCAGGGCGGGCGCAGGCTCAGGACTGGCTGTAGAAGCGACACTCGACGTAGGTGGTCGGCACGAAGCCCTCGTCCCCGTTGCTGCGCCGCACCCTGGTCCAGCCGTCGCCCTGGTCCGCCTCCACGATGCTGAACTGCTCCCCCGCCGACATCGTGATCGAACCCTCGCTCGGTGCTGCGCAACACAGCGACGACCAATCAAAGGAGCTCGATCTTGGTGATAGTACCAGAAATAAATAGGATAATGTCAGAATACAGTATTAAATGAGTTAATTACAGCAGACATTAGTCCATGGATTCATTAAATTGAAGCGTTTGCTAAATATTCGAAAACATTACTTATTTCATTTTGGTGTACTTTATTTTCTATCTCCTTCGATGATAATAAAGCATAGATATAAATTAGCGCTAAAAGAGCAAGCTTGCTCATTGTACATTGATACGGCACAAGCTGCGGATGATACACAGGAGATCCAGGCGCAGGGAATCTGACTTGAAAGAAACTACAATACAAAAATAAATCGCTTACACTCACACTTTGATTTTTTGATTAAAAAGCAATGATAACCATGCCAATTTGCAAAGAGACAGGATACAAAATGCAAATAGAAGCAAAAAATACGAATAGAAGAAAGCCTAGTGCCTCACCGTCAAACGCATAGAGCGCCCGACAGGTACCGACGGCTGGAAACTCGTCGTCCAAGTCGTCAAAGCCCTCATGGTCCTGGGGGTGCGCTGGGCCGACCGCCCCGGCGCCCCCGGCCCCCCCTGAGGGGGGAGGAACTCGCTGCTCCACCCTCACCACGTGGTGGTGGTTGACTGCGACGTCACTGGCGGCGCGCACCACGCTCACCTTGCTAAAGGGTGAACGAAAACAATCACATTAATAGCTGGATCCAGATACACAAGCCAATATTTCACTTCAAAACTTCTTTCAAAAATACTTTAAAAAACAATTTAAACAATGCTTAGCACTTAGTTAAAATAAGAGAAAGCCCTTCCTATAAATCAAAACATCCAATCCAATTAGGCCGAGTTTCACCATCAAATATTAAAATTTAATCTGAGATCACGACATCATCACACCCAATGAGCGCACTAAAAGCTTGATCTGTGATTTATTGAACAGCCTGCGATTGCTTATTCGGATATTAATCTTGGATTTAAATTGCAACACTTGATAGAAAAACCGGGGGCTAGAGCTTAATCAAAGTTGCAGAGCTCTTGCTTGGCCATCGCTTGTTTTTATCTCTCGCCAAACAACCCATTCCTCTAACATGCTTCTTTAGCTGAACCAGTGCCAGGGATTGACACATACGTGGCGTGGTGGGTGCTCTCTGGGGTGGGGGGCAAGGACCCCTGGTGACTGGTCGACGTCAGACTGGCGTTCTTGGCGCTCGACCACGATGTGTCCTGCAGCGACGTACGCAGCAACTCGGCCTCCGACAGATACCCCTGCACGCCAATCGGAAACAATTAAAAAACATATATACAAATAAAAACCCTGCACTGGACCACATAACTCTAATAGTGTGCTTAGCTAATAATAAAGGAGTACTATAGGAGTAATAGTTAAACCAAAAATCTTAATTTTATGTTTTGTTTATGAGTACCTTTATTTCATCGCAAGCGATAGAGCAATAAACAATAATAGAAGGAACCAATAAATTAAATAAGAAACCTACACAAAAATGTCTAATTAGCAAATCAGTTAGCACGGGCTACAGCAATTGTAAACTATGCTAGCAGTATAGTAAAATGTTTATTCAAGTCACAATATTGTTGCAATACTGTAGGCCTCAACTGTTCATTTCTACCTTACTTTTTTAAATGCGCACGGTCTTCAAACTTTCACAGTAAATATGCACTGAAAATACATTTTAAAATGCACGCGTTTCTATTAAAAATAAAGACCAGGTATTTCAGAAATACGACTATACCTCGTATTTCTGGAGGAGCTGTCGCTGCTTGTCCAGTTTCTGAGCGTTCTCCTCGAGCTGCTTGGACAGGGACTGGGGGTCTCCAAGCGCCTGGTTCTGTTTGTATACGTCCTGCATCTTCAGCATCCCGTCCCTGCCACAACAACTATCGTGGCTGCCACAGCGACACAACATAGAAACGCATCCCATCTCTGCCACAACGACACAACGCGCATCTATTGCAGGCCGTCCATGCAACATCTCAAGCAGCCTATTAAACAGTACAAGTAACAACAAATACAAGAGCGTGGTTGACGGAAAACTTCAAGAAAGCAGAATGTAAACTTTGCATCAAAAAGAAAATGCATTGAAATGCTTGACATCTACCTGAAACAAACTTGAAAAAGCTACAAAGAGAAGAGCAAACTACATTATCGATCGGGATTTGGATGTCAAGGACCTGCCACGTGGCCGAACATTAACAAGAAGAAGGTGCTACCGCTCGGCGGTCTCCTTTGCGAGTGACGCCTTGATGCTATCAATCCTCTGGATCAGCTTCTTCTTCTGCTGGTTGGGCGGCAGGTGACCAAAGTCATCCCGGTTCTCGTCCGCCTGCAGAACAAAAACTTAATCTAATATATCTTCTGTTAATCAAAAAGTCAACTTCGAAATTATCCCAAAACAATATACCGTGCAACGCAGACACAGTAGACACAGAAACGAAACGTATGCACAAGAGTCGTATAAAACAAAAAACATCAGGAGATGTGTTCAAATGCATATAAAAACAAATATAAAACCCAACATACATTGTTTAGCT
The DNA here is from genome assembly GCA_034695025.1 of Chamaedrilus cognettii. Taxonomy (NCBI): domain Eukaryota; kingdom Metazoa; phylum Annelida; class Clitellata; order Enchytraeida; family Enchytraeidae; genus Chamaedrilus; species Chamaedrilus cognettii. The sequence continues at coordinate 25,022 of JAQIWG010000952.1, forward strand.
CGCAGTTCAGTGAGGCAGTACACTGAGCTGCACAAAAATAGGACAGCGTGTTCCACCGATCAAGCACACCGTGTCCCACAGTTCAAGTACTCGGTGCTTCACAGACCTTTGACCCGCTGAAGATGTTGAGCAGCTTGGAGCGTTTCTTGACGCGGTTCATCCCGGCCAGTGTGCCCTTCATCGACTCAGACCGCATGGACGGGCGAGACGTCACAGAGTTGTTGAGGTGGTTCACGTTGCCGTTGCTGCCCCCCCCGCCCCCGCTACCCTCTCCGCTGCCCCCCCAGCTCAGATCCTCAAAGGCGATGTCACTGGGGGGGATGAAACCGGACTTGTACTTGTCGATAACCATTTTGCTGTCCTGTACGATAAAAAAAGATAGTAGACTGATTTAAAAAAAATTTGTTTCTCGGAAACGAGAACATTTTAAAATTGTGTTGAGCAGCATTCAGACCAAACTGAAGCGCGAGGATTTCACGGATACGCAGGCTGACAGGCTTCTTCTTCTTCTTCCAAAATGCATATATTAGTTTATCGTAATGATTCAACTACATATCAACTGCATTCAATTAATTTATATTCAAACGATTCAATTACAAACTCCTACTCATTACTAAACCTACGCAGAAATCTAACAATAGAACACCAACGCTAAACGAGTCACCCCTATTCTCTGTCGCTTACCCTCTACACAAAACTAGCTCCTAATTTCCACACATTTTAAACAACTTTCTTCAAATGGGGTGACAGACCTCGGCGGCACGAACAAGCTCGGAGGCCTTGATGATGCCGTCGATGCAGGTGTTGATGATGGGCAGAATGTTGCGCTCGATGTCGGCGCAGCCGCGCAGCAGGGACCCCACCCTGGTCACTCGGCTCTCGTCGGACTCTTGCAGCTGCTGCACGCCACAACCACACAGATGCTACAACACACGCGGAGGCTGAACCACACCAAGGGTAAACCACACAGAGAATGAACCACAACACACACCACGGAAGGGCAAACCAAAACACACTCCGGGGCTAAACCACAGCCCTCAGAGAGGCTGAACCACAACACGATTCTGGAAATGTAAAAGGAAACACGGAAAAAGTTGTCCACCTGGAAGATGAGCGGCATAAGCACTTCAAAGTGCTGCTGCTGGGCGACGTTCGTCTTCTGCAGCTCAGAGGCGTACTCGTTCTTGCTCTCCTCACAGCTCTGCTGGCGCGCCACCATCGCATTCTTTGTCTGTGGCCACACAGCCGAGCCTGTGCGCTCAAAGGAGTATGGACATTGGATAGCCCCGATTCCCTATCTCTAGACTACAATGCCTACACTGACACGACATGATAGAAGACTTTGCCTCAAAAGTATTTATCTGACAACAATCTATGTATGCCAATGTTCCTACATATAATAATACAATATCTTTGCAAATATATTTACATGAAGTAAACTAACAATGAATACGCAGCCAAACTTTCGAGGCAATTAGCCCCGAAAGTCTGGCTGTTCATTATTATTTTACTTCATGTCAATACATTTCAGTGTGCCGAGGCCCGGGGATCAAGAGGTTTTACCTTCTCCACCTCCGCTCGTGACATGTGAACGTCTGCATCTGCTTTCTTGTACACATCTTGCGCCTTCTCTGCCTCTCTGAACGCCTTCTCGTACTGCTTCTTTGCCTGCCACCGCACCAGCACAAAACTACTACTAATTTATCATACAAATTGCTAAATTGGTTACAAAATCGCGTCGCAGCTAAATTGTCCAGTAGCACCCATTCAACAGATCGCATAGACCAGATGAAGTATATCTAAAAGATTAAATGTAAATAAAAAGTTCATTTACAAATTACTCAAAGGGATGTCTCGGAGCCAAAATCAAAGCTTTAGCTCGAGTCAACACGGCAGGATTGTCATTGCGCTAGTAATTGGGTCAGCGGTATGCAGCGCATCCAACTATCGTGACACTATCTCGATCCTTCTCGCATCTACTCGAAAGCGGAACTATTTCGTACGCTCAAATTTCAATTCATTTATGTTCAACAGTCCAGTTGGGCCACTTTGTCAGAATAGAAGAAAACTGTTCTTATGTACATATAATCAGAAGGTAGTGAGCTACCTTGTCAAGTTGTGCGAGCTGAAGCTGCACGCTGGCCATCTGCTTTGACCCGTCCATCAGATACTGCAGCAGCAGCAGAGCGACACAAGTCTTCTACAATCCTCACAGTCATCCGTTCAAATCGACCGTATACCCGTATACAGTACAATATTATAGACAACTTCATTTCAGAACCTACTCGATGTCTTGTGCAAGGACACTGGCACTAGATCTTGTTCACTCGAGCATCAAAATGATACTAAAATATATATAATATCTATTAATTATAAAAAATACACATATAATAAGCAAATCTCTACTAATTAAATAGCGATAAGTCCTTCAACTTACTGCATCCACAATCAGTTTGCTCTATTTGGTTTGTCTACATCTTTCAAGCAAATGAAGCACGCAGCAGTGCATTGATAGCAGAACAGACCTTTTTCCTGTCCTGCTTGAGCTGTTGCAGCAAAAGCTGGATGTCCTTGAGTACCATGGACGTCAGGTTCTCGACGATGCCCTCGTGCTGGCCGGCAATGTCGTGGATCTCTCCCACCATGCCAAAAAACCCTCGCTGGCTTGTGAAACTGAACCACACCACATATAGCCTTAACCCTTATAGTGGGACTGAACCCACACCACATATAACCTTAACCCTTATAGTGGGACTGAACCCACACCACATATAACCTTAACCCTTATAGTGG
>JAQIWG010000953.1:0-27811 GCA_034695025.1 Chamaedrilus cognettii
TGGGCGTGTACTGGGCGTGTACTGGGCGTGTACTGGGCGTGTACTGGGCGTGTACTGGGCGTGTACTGGGCGTGTACTGGGCGTGTACAGGGCGTTCATCGACTAACGTAATAGGCCTACTTGCGCTCGAGGCCTGCCGTGTATTAACATAATGAAGAAAGCGGGGCAAAATGTAACAACGACCTAGAGATACATTATTCTCGGAGAAATCAGCGGCTAACTAGAGCGTATGAGGATTATCAGCGAGGCGATATTTTATGCCAAATTATTAACAATCGTTATTAGCAAAATATTAATCAAGACGAACGAAGTTGAAACAAGTTTATGAAGGCTGTTAAAAGACGGACGGACAGAACAAAGGATCATCACTTCGCTGCAGCCCGCCTGCATATAAGCTACTCCAATAGTTCCATGGACATCATTATAAGTTTTTTTAAAGAGAGAAATATGCTCAGATTAATTGACAATCGGCTGTCATGATAATATCAACAGTTATTGTTCGCTTTGAACGTCAAAGCACAATGGTAGTAGTCCTGTAAACGTCAAGGCGCCTACGTTCAGTGTTCAGACGTTCTCCTATTGTGCGCTCAGACAGATCGAATGAGACATATGGCCAGCAGGCCCTTTTGTCGATTGATTTCCTCGCAGTTCATTTCATTACCGAGCCTCGTATTTCATTACCCAGCGGACCATAGATCTATTATAGATAGCAAGTGGATTGAGTTAGGCGCGTTCTCCGCTTGTAAAAACAACGCAAGGAGCGGCGGTAATGTGAGAATGAGAGCGCAATTCGCGATAAAATGCAAATTTCCGCGTATTTTTAATCCCATGTGGTCGCTTAGACTGATCGGAAAAATCTGTGTAAATTCAGCAGGAGGAGCGGAGAGCGCCAACTTGCGATCATCGCTCTTGCACATTTTGACAGAGCTGTTAAAATGTCAGAGCTGCACAAAACCACATAATAGCTTATTCAAGCACGAAGGAAGAAAATTGAAAATTGAAAAAAAAAATTCTGGAATGCAACATAGAGTATTTTTGCGGCCTAATGGCGAAACTGCTTATCAAATCTGTCCTTTGGCTACGCGAGACCGCAGCAGCATGGGCTGCTGGGGGCACGGATGACCCTGCGGCGCTCATCGATCGGCACCCGGTGAAGTGTGACGAGGACTCGCTCCCTTAAGGGTCGGCTCACGGCCCCGGGCGGGGCCTCGTCGCTCGAAGTCCCTCGCTCCCCTCCAGTTTGTCCACTGTAGTTTGTTTCTGTTTGTCTCTGTCCTGCTTGCAAGGACGGATCCATAATTATTTGCGGGGGGGGGGGGGGGGGAGAGAAGTGGCGGGGGGCGGTGAATGTCTGCAGCTTTGTGATCAACCCAAATGGCCGCAAAGGTAGAGTGCGGCCATTCGGTTTCGATCTTGAAGTCGAAAACTTGTAGTTTTCTTCTCGAACAAAAATTGTGAACTGGGAAGGTGGAGAGCAAAACGTAGTTTTTTCGATCAAGTAACTTTGTCAAGATGAAGGTTTGTCATCACGTAGTGTTAAAAAGAGAAAAATGGAATAATTACGTCGCTTATCATTTAAAGCATCAATTCTGAAGACTCAATGCATTTGACTTGTTATGCCGCATTGTTTCGCGCATCGGCAACTGTATCGACTAAGTCGTTAGTCCGTCGATAACCTATCAAGTCAGTCGTTAACTTACGAGCTTAACGACTCGGGGACTACCAGAATACTTCCTGCTCGAGCCATTCGTGTGTTAGTTTGCTTCGTTTATTCTCAATTGGTACCCATGCTTTTGGTCGTCTCATTTGTCGTCTCGTTTGTCTCATTTTAATGTATTTTCTTTGTCTTTGTTACGTCGTTCTTGTCTTCTTCGCCTCTCGCTCATTCGTGTAGTTTACTTCGCGTTTTTAAATTAACAATTTGTTGTTCTATTTTCTTCGTATTTCTCGCCACCCATCACTTGTCTAGTTTTCCGTGCTTGTTTCTCAGTCAAATTTTCATATTCTAATACGGTACAAGAAGCGGGCCAGCTTGAACATTTAATCAAAACTTCATCGCGTAGGCCACGCCTTAGAACACCGGAGACTCTAAAGCACCACAGACCTGCTTACGACCAAAAACAGCGCCCGCTCGACGCTGACAGTGACGCCGGCAGCTATTTTCACGTAATGACGTCACTGCTCGCACGGTTGAGACAATTAAACCGAGTTTCACAACCCGCAGATGCGCCGCCGGGGAATATTGTTTCATTTTGTCGACGTTTTATGTCTTTGTCCGACCGAATTCGGATGAGATTCGGAACGCTGCGCACAAACGGCGCTTCGCTGAACGAATGTGGTCCCGATCAATAGGTGCCGGTGGCAGCCGAGTTAATATTGGCTAGTTCGGACGACGCGTGTGTCGCCGCTCTGCCGACAAAGAGATGGCGTTGTGCTTTGCGACACCGACGAGTTTGAAAGCAAGCAATCGATGCGGGGGTTTAAAATTGAACCGTTATTTAATTAAAAACAAGCATAGCTTAAACGCGAAGGGTAATAATGTTGTATTAGTTTAAGCGTTCCTTTTGGTTATGTATTTTAGCTGTTGATTTAATGTTTATATCTACTCTTTCGCATAGAGAAAATTGAGATTCATATAAAGAAACTTTGATGCACGACTTAGCTTTGTTCAAAGTAGGCCTAGTCAACAATTGCAACAAGTTCCCAACAACTGATGCATCCGCAAGAAGATAAATTCAACGACATTCAATTTGAGCAAGTTTCTGAGAATTGGCAAGTAGAGAAAACTGTTCCTCAGCTAAATCAATCGACTACCGGCTGCAGAAGTTTTAAACTGGAGGCGCTGCGCTGAGGCAACAATTTTTGCCCGCACTACCGGGGAAGGTGGGGGAGGGGTGCTGACACATACTTTTTTCCTCTCCTAAGGTTGCAAAAATGCTCGAATGTGAGGCAACAGGCATTATAACAAATATATTTCACCCATCAATCTTGTAACAAGTTCAAATTTTTCCTCCTCGCACTCGTGGGCGTGAGTACGAGCTAAACATATTAAGCTCATCGCATGTTTAACGAAGCCTTTAATATTTATGGATCCTTTCGTCCAAGGATCTGAGCATCAACACGAGCAAAAACAATCGACCATCGTCGACTGAAAATAGATCCCGCGCGCCTCGACGATCGATAGTAAAAAATACTTATTTCGTTAACGGTGACGCTGGTAATCCGCCAGAGTTCTACTTTGTTCAAATTAAACCAAGGCGAGCCCGCTCCGGTATTGAGCGGTCAGATGGCGGTCAGATGGCGGGACATTAATGTTCCAGAAAATGTTCCAGAAGGACTGAGGCGGTTAATATACCTGCAAGTAGCAAAACTGCTCTTTTGAGCCCTTTTAAGCCAAGGGGTCTATCTCTTGGCGTATTGAAAATGTTAATTATGAGTTTTTTCTACTAAATATATTTTTATTTTTTACCAATCTTACCAAATATTACATTATCCAAGTATAGGCTGTATCAGCTACTTTTACTAAATGAGTGTTTATATAATTTTAAAGTTGTGCACGCAGGTTTAGATTGATTAATTCAAAAGCGCGATTTAGGTTAACATTTGCATGCATCTAGCTATAATTATTTTTTTAAACAATATACCCAGAAGAAAGGTACATGAATTCAACAACGATGATAAACTTGTATGAATAGGAAATCGGGCTGCTTCGATTCAAAATGTAATACGAACCGCAAAAATGCTGAATGAAGGATGCGCAGCATAACCCCCCCCTCCCCCCCTCCTGTATCCAAATAATCTAGCGACGCGCTGTGTGACCAGTGTCGCATAGATTACCAGGCGGCGCCTTAATGATCTCGATGTCGGGGAACAACTTTTGAGAAAATTAGCGACTGGAAAAAGGGGCGTAGCCACGAACATTGACGGAGATCCAACTTTTCTGATAATGCAGCGCTCACACGAGCGGGGAACCAGAACTTCAGCGCAAAATATTCTACGTAAATAGTGAATGCCGATAAATACCACAACCCTCTACTTTTTTATGTTGAGGAGCATAGCCCGACCGCAGCCTTCCCACCCTGCTTCCCCCCCCCCCCCCATTTTGGCGCCGCAGTATATAGTAGGCTATAGGGCACTTGGGTGAGACGATGACTTCACCCCGGTCCGTTGCGTTTAACCTTGATTTACTCCCGAGGGTCTCTCGACCGGGAGAAATGTCAACTAGAGTTGAGCCCAGTTGCTCGGTGGACCTTGCTGCTAGGATGAAGATTTAACTTAGGAAAGTGAGATCGGCAATAAACCTACAACGAAACTAAATTAATGATCGAAGGTCCTATGTATTGCTATGCTGATATACAAGTTGTAGTATCTATATAACTAACGGTTGGTTGATCTACCACGATGTGACTGCGCATTAAGTGCGATTTAGTTTTGTTGTCCGAATTGACCAATGGGACTCAGTGAGAGTAATCTATTGAATGCTCTGGTTATCGATAGGCTACTATTTTTGTGCAGCCTACGCCTGCTTTGGTGGAAGCTTTCTAACAAAACATTAGACATAGTTTTTTTTCATTTTTTGTCCACGACATGCAACGACTTGCGGCATCGGTATTATCGAAGTTCAATTGTAATTAAAATACCAATTGTCACATCCTTAGCAATAGGTATAATCAACATCAATGCTAATTTCTGATCCATATTCTCATCTTAGATACACAATGTCAAATATACCTGTTAGCTACCCATCCAATCGGCTCTAGGTCCAATAGCCTCTTACCGGTTAACGCAGTCTCATGTCACGAGTGATCCACGTGCAAATTGAAAATGATTCAATTTATCCAGTTACACGCAGTGTCGTAGTAACTGCTTACGTTACGAGCATTTTCGCTCCAAGGCACCGTGACTTCAGTTCCGATTTTCGCAAACGTAGAATTCGCAACGACGCAGCGAACACAACTGACGCTGCGTGCCTACAATACGACCTGCGATAGGATTCGCCAATGGCGCAAGCGTCATATAACTCTTCACTGAAAAACTACCAAGTCTAAATTACAGAGTTTTCGTTTTTTTTATTAGATCCTGTTTAAAAGTGCTTATTTGCAGCTTGGCTGAATTGGACCTACAGTATATGTTATTTAATGTAATAGTGCTATATTTGAGGGCGGCTGAGCAGCAGGCCTCTGCAGTGCTATATTTGATATGCACGGAATTAATATATACCTTCTATTTTCTTGGGTACGTTGAAAATGCGCTTTTTTTGACTACGACACTGGTCTTAGGGATTATGTTTTTGTCTTGACCGCTGAAAAGTCGTAAAAATTTATCTTAAAAATGTAGAACTAATGAAACGGACGTTATCAGCACCATTACTGAATGTACTAACTTGAATCATGACTTGTCGAACAGAAATTACATATAATTAGATGAAAATAAAATTGAGCTCTTTTAAAATACCGTAAGAAAACAAATGGACAAAATTACTGCAATTACAGTCTGTGATCTCGGCAATGGATTTAAACAATTTCACAATGAGAAGCTAGAATGGCATTTAATCGGATTTTACCGAGCAATGTTAACAAGGACGCCTACATTTCACAATGCCTCAACATCAAATAATAACAAGCGTTATACGGCATGTATTGGAGAGGTGAGCAACAGATTCCTTCGAGCACACCACCGTCATACATCTTCCTCGTTTGACTTTTTATAGCGGCATCGTTTCGTTGAAGGTCGATCGCCTCTGTGGTTCAGCCGGGGCCTCAACCTGAGCGGGTTTCAATAGTAGCCGCAGCTGGGCCGCCTGTCTCGTTCGGGCAGAGTGTTCCCGAGGGCAACCGTAGGGCAATGAAAGCGTCACAGGCCCCCTACGACGCCCTCCCGCCCCCCGTCCATGATTATAGGGGGAAGGCCACGGTAGCGTTTAATTCGGTTCCCCTTGCAAATTGGATTTTATAAAAAAAATATATAATAGAATGGCGCTCGATTAAAGCATTCAAAAAGTCGAAATTCAGAATTTCGTGTAATCTATCTTTGAGTGCCTGCATATGGAGGGAATGGCTTTAAGTAATTGTTAGAGCGAATTGTTCTGCTGTTTGGAGATATATTGATTTAGAATGCCCTTACATTATTGTATTGTCTACCGCGAATTGCGCTCATTGGATTAAAATACTGTACCATCAGAAAAAACGAGTAAATTTCTAATCATGTTGAATCTTCTATTTAGGAGATTTGCAGTTTGCGCAATAGCATTAAAGCTATTGGCTTGGATGTTGAAAGCTGCTGTAACTGAGACTAGCGTCAATGATATACACTGCTAACATCAGTATGGATCATTTTTTCGCCCCAAAAAAGTCTATGTAATCTTTGTTATTTATCTTATTATTTATAGGTTTTATAAAATTTAATGCAAGTGCCGACGAGCGCTCAAGAGCGCAGTCAAATGTTGACGAAATTGTCACAATTTATTCATTTAATTGAGGCAATATACGCTACACAGCCTTTCTCGCTCGAAGTTGCTACGATGGCCCATTGTGTCTTTTTAAATGTTCCGTTTTCTGGCGCGTTCTATTTTTAACTGCTGTTAATCTCCCCGACAGACCTCACGGCCTTTCAGTTGAATTGACGGGTGCACGCATCACGTCGCGAAATGCCCGCCAATTCTGCGCAAAGTCCAAACTCGGGATATCCGCGTCGGCGGGATTACATGCGCGCGATATTCCGAGCTCGTCGCATATACACGTAGCTGCCCTACCCTTTAGAATCAAGCCGTGTGTTTGATATGGAGAAATGAGGCACGCGCATCACCTCGAGGATTGAAAAAACTTTAAAAAATAATGACACGTCAGTAATAAAGGCTTAGACGAATATTCGCGAATTATTTATACAAATCTATACACGCGTGAGTAATTGAGCGCACGCCATTTTTGTCGCTGTTGTCTGAAGTACAGGGCACTTGTTCCATGGATGGATGGTAGAAAATTGGGCGCTGTCTAACGACTAAAGCGCATGTAGAGTTTACAACTGGCTTAGCACGAACGTTATAGAACTACTTTGCATGCATACAATTTTAAAGATAACTCAATAGTCCCAAATCGACATCACGCGCTTCGGGAAATCTTCTTTCAGACCCCTTCCACCGACAATAGGCTCCATGTTTCATGTCTTCATCGCCGAGTTTTCTCTTCTTTCTTGGCCGCATCATTACATTGTATGTCAGGATTCAGGACACTGATCGGCACTACGATGGCAGCAAACATGGTACAATCACACGAAAGCGGTGATTCGGCCCTATAAAATCTAGTCAATATATTTTTATTTAGGTAAAAATTAGGACATTTTGAAGGAGTTTGAACGAAAAATGTAGCAGATTTCCTTCTAGTAATATATTGGCGCCAATAATTGGCATACAGGAATGAAAAAGGGTGTCGCGTTTGTCAGATGGGGTCTGTAATTAGTTCCAACGTGTAGCGGCTGTAGCGTTTATCATTGCAGCGCCTGTCTGTGTCCTTAATCCGATCAGACAATGTACTGATGCTTCTCGGCCACTCTCAGCCTGCCGCCACTTCGGACAGCCGTCAGTTTCGTCATCGTTTCGACATCGATCATTTGCTTATCAGATCAGCGGAGACGCAGCTGCTTAGTGTTAAAGACGCGTAGCGACCAACATGGCCGCCGCAGGCATCCAAGATAACCGCCCACTCGAGGTGTTTTTACATGACTCGCTTTTGAAAATGTGCTGTGACATTTCCAGCTACGCAACGGAATTTATTCAGTCATTTATTTTGAATTTTAATTTTCGTCTTGTTATTAGGCCTACTCAGCAAACAAACATGCATATATGGGAGCTTGAAATCAATGTTACGCAAAATGGCCTAATTGCAGGTATTGGTATAGGCAATATATTTGGTTTCGCAGAACAAAGATTTGAACTTTGGTAGCCTTTCGCTGGAATATAATACGTCATGAATCTTAAGACTTACTTTTTCATCTTCGCAAACTTTGTCATTAACGGGTAACAATAGTCTAAGGCTCTAAGCATCAAAATATGAAACGAAGAAAAATAGTATTTGAATGAGTTTCACACCCTTAGCATGTCCAATACGCGACGTAGGCCAATATAGTTCCAAATGAGCGCATGACCCCATCTGGCCATTCGACACACCTGCTCCAATTAACACCTCTGCTTTAATGTGTTCACGGCGCACGAGGCAAAAATTCTGATTGAGTCCGATAGCACTCGACGACCCCGCATCGCGCCCGCTTTGTTTCTAAATTGACCGACAGACTAGTGATTACTTCCGGGGGCCTATTGGTCATATTTCGCGGTCGGAAGAAAAGGGGGTTTATGTAGGACTCTTGATGAGTAATTCTTTCGAGTGACCGGGGGTGGTTTGTCAAAGTGCATTAAATGCAAGCGGACGAGGAGTACGGTTCTAATTCGACAACGAACTAAACTGGTACATAATAAATAAATAAAATTAAGCAAGTTACTTGAAAAGTTACTTACTTGATTTTTAAAAATAATTACGCATTTTCTGAAAAAAAATTATTTACGAATTGCACTCAACTGGCAGCATTCCATGTGCTCGATACATCTCTAGCCTACAGGTACATGTAGGTACAGGTAAGCCTATATTCAATGTCGGACCACGATGGACCAAGAAGGATATGTTAAACTGCTATCGGCTTATGCTGACCCCAGATTGCTGCCGTTACATGGCTAAAAAAAATCATATTTTTCATCAATAATAACGCGCTCATGTCCGCTTTAGTTAGTTTAGCTTAGTTGATGCCGTCATTGAAAATCATAAGGTCTAGGGAAATTCATAATATCGATCACGAACAGGATGATCGAAATGCTTGATGGCGAGACTGACGATTATCAGGCATTTCGGATTGACGAGTGACATGGCTGATTGAGGCAGCAGAGTTATTAGTAGGCTGGAAACAGGAGTGTGCATCTTAGTGACGCATATTTTTTCCAGAGGGATTCGGTGCCTAGAACGAGGTACAATGCAGTCGTGGTGACGGTGGTTTGGGTGTGTAGTTACAACGATTATTACGTTCAAAGAACTGCTCCCTTCATAGTCGCCTTTTACGACTCGCCGAGAGAACTCTGGGCTGGCTACAAATCTATTCCATTTTTTTTTCCACGGTCTACAGGGGTTGAGGTAGTCATCAAATTTTCTGAAAACTGTGCACTTGCCCCCCCCCCCCCGGGAAATTTTTTAAATTGTGTTGGTATCATTACTTCATCCGAAAAAGCTCGTGAACCGTGGGGCTGACGGGGATTTTCATGGAAGTTTGAAAGCTGAATATTCATTTTCGGGGAGAGCTGTTATAGAATGCAGTTTCGTTTTTCAAATGAGCAGAAAACTTGTCCCTCTTAAATTCAACTTTTACGGGAAATTTTGAAGCTTAGGGGAAAATTTACTTCCGTCGGTTCAAACTTTACGGGAGATTTTCAGCTCCATAGAGGAATCAACACCGGCGACTTTAATGTGAGAGTCGAAAATACATGAAATATGTGAAAGCTTTAACTCAAAATCAAATAGATAATATTAGTATTACCTGCATCAAATTTTGTTATACTATAGCATGCAGCATGCAGCATGCTACGTGTATAATTTACCATTGGACTGATTGAACAATTTACCATTGTGGATTAAATTATCTAGGTCGGCCTACGTGATCATTAGTGAAGTCAGTGGTTTGATGAATTGTGTAAGCTCTAGAATAATTATTGCTCTGTTGTCATCACAATCTCTTCGCTGTCACTAGCCACAAGAGCTCAGTCTGATGATAGTGTTATTGTGTGTACTCTCCTTCCGCACGATCACTGCTTGGCTTATCGGTAACAATAATATCTCGATGCTGCGTTGCACCAGGCGCTGTCGAATTGTTATCGCTTGTATCCGATAATTACTGTATCTTATTGTGACGCAGTGTTGCAGTAAGCTCATAATATATAGGTTGCGTCAGAGTTTAAAACGCGTGTAGGCCTATGCCGAGTCAATCTTAACCGTACGCGATCGCGGACAGTAAAACTGCGCAAGTTACATGTAGGCATGCATATACATGTACTGGCATACACATGTCTTGCGTGACGGCCTATACTTCAGCACACATGGCATGCATAATTGTTCAAATGTTGTAATCAGTGTACGGAAGGCAGAAAGCCTCACTTCATGCATTTGGTGACTTTAGTCCGAATGCAAATTAACCGTGTCAAGAGTCGTGGCGAAGGTGGGCCTAAATACGAAGATGGCACTGCATGACTACGGCAACATGCCGTTAATCTAAGTAGGCTACAGTCTCTCGATAGCACAAGTCGTCGCTGCCCAGATGAGTAGCGTACTCTAAAAAATCAGAGTTTAAAAAATGAATCAGAATGTGAATCAGAAGGTCACATGTACATGTACATGACATAGTACATGACGTTGTATGCAAAAAACGGGTCATTTTGAAGACGCCAGCGTGCAGGAATCGATAAGAAACGACTTCAAAAGAATTTAATATCCTGTCACACTCGCGTTCATTGTTCTACTATATTTTGAGGGTCCATTAACGCAAAATTGTCGCCTGCCAGTCGATAGTCAGTCGACGCAGTGCCATCATCAAACACAGGCCTGTTCGAATAAATAAGACTTCAAAGCACACCTTCTTTGAGAGGCTCTCGCTAAATTTAACGTATATTTCGTTAACAATGCACTAAACGTCATTGTTTGAACTGAAGATTGATACGATACACCAGTGACTGTTCTTGGCTACATGAAAAAATAGTTACAAGAAATAGTTTTCGTGCTAATTACATTGTCGTGTTTATTAGATTTGGTCATAAGCTTCACATTTTCATTTCTACCTAGGCTACCTGCTGCCCCGCCTGCTTTTGGTTAACGGTAATAATATTTCAAAGGAGTAAATGCAGCCTATTCCTGGCTGACCCGTGGTGGCGATTAAATGTTCAGTTAATTTTTTTGGAGCCAATAGGTCTCGAGGAACGAATTTTTTGTATTCCACAAAAACCCTGTTAGATCCGTCATTTATCCAATAGATAAATGAAGGCCAGATTCTGAATTTCTGATGCTCGGGCCTAATTTTTATTAAGCAACACGCACAGCGGCACAGTTCATAAAACATGTTTAACCAAATATATTAAGCAAGAATTAATAGAAAATTAATAATGAATGGACGCCGGCAAGCTTGTAAATATAACCTATTCCTGGCCAAACTAAATAATCCAATAGCTCTAGGAGAATCTTGAATTCTTAGGAGAATCTTGAATTCTTAGGAGAATCTTGAATTCTTAGGAGAATCTTGAATTCTTAGGAGAATCTTGAATTTTTAGGAGAATCTTGAATTCTTAGGAGAATCTTGAATTCTTCGTCGATTCTCGAAATCCACGCTCGGTCGACGAATAGGACTGCACAGACTGCAGAAACTGATTAAGCGATTAGCGTAAACTCTTGGCTACGCGACAACCCGCACACGTTTGACCCCCCCCCCCTCCTTCCTTCCTGTGAATAGGATCGGGGAGTGAGTCACGGTTGAAAGTATCTACACGGGAAAACAAATCATGCCTCAATGACAATCCCATTTGCGTCTTCCTCGCGAGTTCGAAGACGTTTTTTCCAATTTTCTATGCTGTTCCTTCCATCTATGTGAAGTTTCTCAGTGGTCGACAAACTGAGAACTATAAGCAGACGTGCCCTTTTTAATATTGGACTCATCTGCATTACAGTATGCGCCACAAAAATTGACATAATATATCTATTATAAACCTGTAGCCCTTCAATGACGGTGCGAAAATGTGCGCAATGGGCCACTCTCTGCCGTCTTGTGTTAAGGTATTCAAGGGTTAGAAGTTAGATATTCATGGACTACTAGCAGTCTAATCATGAAGCTAACGTGTAATAATTATGTTAGAAATCCACATTTATTTTGATAACTTGCCTATGCATAACACGCAACTTAGCACTATTACCACGCATGTATAGGCCAATAATCGAGCTCGAGCAATGACGCGATGAATGACACACAATATAATTAGGGGCCTACTAATAATTATTAACCAGTATCGATCGCTAGTCAGATCGGCTTTGGCAGAATGAGCACGCATCTACATGTACGTCATTCTGTTCGTTCGCACCACAGGCCAAAACTCATTATAAACCAATCTTTTAAGTAGGGCTATCCGCAAGTAAAAGCTCGGCTAATTAGTGCCGTCACCTTGTCTTTGTGGCGGCATAGCCTGCTTCTCGCGAATCCTTGAAACTGATCGTTAGTTGGTTTTTGATGAGCTCTGGAAATAGCTGAAGCGATAGTCGATCATGCCCTGGACCTTTATCACATATAATAACGATCATTCGTATGATCGGAATCCGATTTTAACTGATCAAGGCTAACTAACATGTAGGGTCTATATTTTGTTGTTTGGTTTGATCAATAATCGAGAGACATAAATAGACATAGCAATAGCATACTATTATAGCATACTATTATAGCATACTATTATAGAATACTATTATAGCATACTATTATAGCATACTATTATAGCATACTATTATAGACCTAATATTCATTCTTTAGGAGCATTTGAATAACGTAGGCCTACCATCAGTCCAGCACGCGAAGCTGGCATTTTTCAGCAAGTTTGAACTTTTGGATCATTATGCGTTCTATTTTCATCTACGTGCTCATTACGCTAAACATAAGCTCTGCCATACAGATGTGCCGATTAAAGAAGAAGATAGGTGGCGACACACGCGAAACGGCCGCATTAGCCTATTCTGTGACTCAACCACTCGCGTGGATTCAACTCAACAAACGCGAAACAGACTGTTTGACAATGAGAGCATTTTGCTTTACAAGCGGTGCTATCATTGGTCTATCATTAGATCATGCACGCTGAAGCTGCAAAACGTTGGAAATCACCGAATGTATGGTAGAAAGTATACCGGATGCCGAATATTTTCATGCAAATAGGATAAACATAACTAGAAACGAGCTTATAACTAACAATCTCACAGCCATAATGCAAAACGTGCATTATGGCTGCGAACTACTGTAGGCTACATGACGTTTCTATGATCTAGTATTGGCACAATCCATTCTTTCTTAATTAGACTTATCCACAAAATGACATGACAATTATATCTATACGGTGAATACAAGTTGCTTCACATAAAATGAGCAGAATATACAGCAACGACCCCCTTGCAGCGCTCCCTGTAAACACGATCGAATGGAAGGGCACGTGGCCGCCCCCACCCACAACTAACCAACCCCCCAACCGCGGCGTTCTCATCGAGGGAACGATTCTAAATCGATCCCGTATTGTTATCTCTGACCCAACCAAGAACAGAACCAGATACTTTGTGCTGCACGTCAAAGTACGCCGGGCACACAGGCAAGCAGTGCTGTATTATAGTGTTAGTCGTTAAAACACGCGTATTTTGATGACTAATTAAAATGCTTTGAAAGTACTCGTATTTAGTATTTATTTTGAAATCACTAACAAGTAATTAAGTAGGCCTTATTTTGATATGTTGATTACTTTGGCAATACTCTATTTAAACATGTATTATAAAAACTTTTAAGTGTTTTAATTATTTTGCCAATACTTTATTTAAACACGTATTTGCATAGACTTCTTCAGAGTATTTAAGTATTTAATAATTAAAATTTTTTCACAAGTATCTTACACAACGCTGCAGGCGAGTCTTCGAGGGCTCCGGCAAGGAAGTCGAGCCCAACTTCAGCGAAACGGAGAAGGTGCGGACTGGGTACTTGCACTCGTCGTACAAGTCGGTGGCGAAGGGGAAGAGTGACGTGCTTTCGTTTGATGAGGTCATCGGGCTGGGGACGTGGGAGGAACTGACAAGGCTGACGGTCAAGGACTCCCAGGCGGGCTGCATCGCGCTCTGGGTGCTGGAGGGGCGGCTGGAGGGGCAGGAGTTTGAGAACAATGATGAGGTACTTGAGTCAATTTTTGTAAATAGTTTGAATTTGGCCTTTGTGTTACTTTGTGTACAATATGATGAGGTTGTACTTAATGTAATTTACTTATCAATGGTTGAGTTACTGAGTAATAAAAAGAAATTTTTGAAATATTTTTGACAAAGTAGTCATGTAGCTGAGTATTATTTAGCTATAGTCTAAGTATTAATTATGTGTAGCATACTAGCTTTCAAATGCCCCATTTAAAAATTAAGACACTTGACAGATAGTGCCTAGCAGTGCACATGATCTCTATGAATCTTTGAATTAGGCTTTTTCATAATTTTAGATAAATGATAGGCCTCAGAAAGTGGTAAATTGGCCAATTTAACAGCAATTTTTAACCTGCAGTATATCAAATTTGCTTTTTAAAGATGTGCTTAACTTAAGACATTTTATAATGCTAGATATTCATTTTGATTGCGTCTTTACGATATCATCTAAGACATGTGCTTCCTGTAGGCTCAATCACCAGTTGTCTTTAACAGTCTTATGCATGTATGATCCAGCTGGATTATTGCGTGTACAGGTGCGCGTGAAGACGACTGGATCCGGTCCGTTTGTAGAGTACATCACAAATCTGGACGCCGTGTCGAGCGTCGTGTGCAACTATGCCGGAGGGGAGCAGGTGGGGGCTAACTGGACGGACAAGGTGTTTGCCGTGAAGGCCTGCCAGGACGATGCGTTGTCGAAAAATAAGACAAAGGACAATGAGGGAGCCGCAGATGATGAATGGGATTGATTTAGTGCAAAATAAATGAAATACTGTAAAACATGAAATTTTCGCGCACATGTAATTTTGAGAAATTTCGCGAATTGGAAAACTCACAAAATTATATGCCACAAATATAAAGCTGCAGAAGTTAAAATAATGGAAAGTCCTCTAAAACGCAAAAATTAAGTGCAGCGAAATTTCTGAGCGGCAAAACCGCAAAAATAACATGCAGCAAAAATTTCATGTTTTACAGTATTGTGTCAAAGTTAAAACGTAGATCTAATTGCGTGAATAAGTTGACTTATTTCATCCGCATTTTTTTAAATTCAAAAAGAGTCATGCATTTCAATATCATAGGCTCACTAGTAATTTTTGTGACCTGGTGATTTATGGTATTTATATATTTTTGATGGCAAGGCGCTTTAAAAGCTGTAGACTGCTGTTAAACGAAGCAGTTGAATGTGTAAGTTCACCTTGTCTGTCATAATAATTAGCAACAAGTCAATGACTAAATGTGAGAAAATAAACAGTAAGAATAACAATGAGATAAGATAGTAGGCCTATTGGCTTTCAAAAACATAAAGAAATTATTATTCTAATGGTTGAATATTCAAAAGGCTTTTTATTGCACAGTTTACTTATTAATTGTCCATAATTGCTTGATAGTGCTTTTGAATCAAATTATGATACTTCAATTTATTTTATAATATCACATCCGGACTAGTCGATTTTTAAATTTAGAATTCTTTATTCTGACAAAGCGGTAGAAGGCGACAATAGTTAATGCTCAAGTGCAGTAAAGTTTACTTCTGCTCCGCAACACATATATTATGCGACAATGTTGATTATAATAATTATTTGATGGGGAAATTAAACTACATTTTTTGGCTACAGCATCATCGTGGCGTGAATCCAACTCATCGGAGGTGCAGGCTAGCGATGAGATATATCAAACTAGCCAAGAGTTTCATCAAAATTTGAATGCAGTTTAGAGTAATGACACTCATGGCTCTTCCAAAAACTTGAATCTCGGATCTTTCAGCAAATATACTGAAAAATCACAAACGCATCCCAGCCTGAACAATATTGAAGGATTGATGCTCACGAAGAACTGAAAACGATAAGTGTGCAAAATGCCATTTTGTTTAAGAATTTAATGAAAGTGAAGAAGAAATTCATTCGAATAATAATTGTCTCGCATTAAAGAACACTTTCGATCATCCACCGCTAAACTTGACATCGTCAATGCATCATCAAGTTATCATAGCCTGATCACAAGTTCTTCCAGAGAATATCAACATTCAATTTGCAAAGTTCATTATAAACGAGGTAGTCATGCAATCACTTGCACAGGCCTTCTAGACAATCGAATGTGCTTTTTCGAATGAGCTAACTCTAATCGTTGCTGATGCCACGCTAGGATCTAAAAAACTAAATTGTAATATAATTGGGCTGCGGTTTCACAGCCTTCAGCCGGCTTAGCATTCTTTTTGATCAATTTTAATTGATAGCACTGAGTTTTCTCTTATCAAATTGTATCAATGACACAACCTTCATTGAGAGTAGACCCTCCGAACGTTTTGTTGACATTTGAGTTATCTGAAATTCCGCAGCAGTAGTCAATTCTTGAGTTGTCGTTTAAGCGTCTGCCAGCTTGACAATGTATGGTCAGAGGCTTTGTCGAAATGATGCGCTGTTGCAATTATAATCCACGCGCGCTCTTGATATTTGTGCTAGTGTATGTAAAATTGGATAAAAATTAAAAAAATCATTATCATTCCATGCAAATGATGCAATAGATAGAAAACTTTGCCACAAATATTCTGAAATTTAAACTGCAAGAAAGATTTACGAAATTTTACTGAAAATTCCCAATCCATGTGAATTCAGCGATTGCATTAATTTATTTTCGTTACTTTATTGGATAAATTAGACATCATCGTTTAAAGTTCATTCTTTTGCATTATTAATCCAGCCTCATATAGAACATGCCGAGTAGCAACAGGCCGACTGATTCCCACGACGCATGCAGCTGAACCCCATAGCCTCTCGTCGACGCTTCCTTCTCCGGTTCTTTCGTCTCCCTCTCCCCCTCAGTCACGAGCTCTTGGGTTGGCGGCGGCTCGGTGATGGTCTCGTTGCAGTACTGGTAGCACTCGGTGCAGGTCGTGGACGTGGGCAGGCAGTTCTTATCCTTGTCATCCCATACGGTTCCGTCGGGGCAGTCGCGGATGGCCGAGGTGACGGGGTTGCCGGTACAATCGACGAAGGACTTGCAGCTCTTGCAGTACTGGAGCTGTCGCGCCGTGAATAAAGTGTAACAGAAGTTGACCGCGCTAACGCAGCTTGATCCAGTAGTTACGCACTCATCGCCTGTTGAAACATTTATGCTTGTTACTTCCATAAGCTCTATACGAGCAATTTTGGGGGACAATTTGCAGCGTGAAATACAAATTGAAACTCATGAATATCTAGAAAATTAACGATTAGCAAATGTTGGATTGTTTTAAAAACTGAAATTGATTAAATTTAATCAATCGTGCACGCGCCATTAATGGCGCGTGCACGCTACAATAGGGCTATACTCAGTACTAACCCACTTTGGGCACTTCAGATCCCGGAGGGCACTCGTGGAAACATTCGTTGCATGTTGTAGAAGTACCCTCAAAGCTCTTCTTATGGTCGTCCCACTGCCGATATAACGGGTTTGTCCAATTGTAGATTACAGCCGCTCCGTCTTGACATCGCAGGTGCAGGTCGCAGGCGCCGCACCACTGATAGTTCAGACTGGGCAGCGACGAGCAACTTTCCTTGTGATAGCACAACCGACCCGTGCTTTGACAGCGTGGCTCTGTACATACATGCTAGCTTTACATTTGCTTAGCAAAATCCTCAATGCCTTGCAAGATAGTATTAAAGAAATTTAAAATTATTAAATTAAGGAAATTATTCTCACCTGCTCTCTGTAGTTTTTTTCGTTTTCATTTTCGTCCACAAATGTTTACAACGACTTTTAAAAGGCTTCAATTGTCAAATTATCAGCCGATAAAACTGCTCTATCGGTGGCAGGAAATCTTTAATCCGCAACGCGGACGGTAATATTGATGCTCAGGCCAATAATTGCTAATAAATCAGGCCGATATAGCACTTATGTAGGCTCACTTATGTAGGCCTAGCCTAAAATAAATTCGAAACCCATCAAGATCAAAACTGCGATACATTTCCAAAAATTTACTTGGAAGCTGGATAGAAATTAGTTGAAAACCAAAGTAACGCAGGACTCAACTCAATTAACACAATGACTCGATCATATAATCCTGCATTATGACAGGCCACAGGATTAGTACCTGCAACAACTTGTCCATTGACGTCAGTGTGCGCCAAAGCTACCGTCAAAAGCAGAGTGAAAATCATTGTTGCTTCTTTTGCGCGTTTCTCTAACGTCGCAAAAGCAACGCCAGCAAGTCAGCTCGAGTTGAACACATCTGCTTCTCCGGCTCAGAACGATGCGCGGGGCACTTTATACGAAGTTGTTCAAATACTTAATTGCTTACCGGCATAATGTAATATCTGTAAATTAACATGCTCCTAATGTTGTCATCATCGTAACCGCGGGTAGGGCTTATACAGACCTCTACACGATTACCAGATTATTAATTTTAACATCGAATAATAACTTTATTGAGGGCGCAGCTCGCTGCATATTAAAGGCCATGGCCTGAACATAGATATTGACTAAATCTAGACCTACATGTGTAATAGGGCACTAGGCCAGACATCATCATGCTAACCCGAACAGTATCTTATGATGTGTAATAATGTATAAATGCATATGACTGCATTGAACTTGCGATATCATTGAATTAATTAATTGATGTCCAGCTAATTAAGTCAATCCTAAAATAAATATGCAGTTAACATTACCGTATAATTGTTGTCCTTGAATTTCTAACATCGTGATAATCATAATCTTATCAGTAAGCGCATTTTAATGGAATTATTGTACCTTCTATTAAATTAGATATCGTGGTATATCTAATACATATTATACATACATCTCATACTGATTCTTCAGTATCAGAAGCATCATACTTCAGATCATACATCTAATATACATGTAAACATATGATTGATAGTAATTATTCGATCGTCTGCTATGTAGGCCTATGTTAAAGCCTCGGTTAAGGTAATTTTAGAGGCTCTAACGATCTTCAACTTAAATTCAATGATGATGAATGAAAAAATTTGACTCTAAATAGTCATTGCCTTCAATAATGACAATATCCATGCAAATATTAGGCCTAATTAGAGCTTTGGGATATCGCTTATGCATTAAATCAGTTGTGTCACTTGTACATGTAAATATCTTTTTCACAATCATCTGCTACAATACTATAGGATAACGCCAGCCTCGCCCCACACCCCACTCTCTACAATCCTTGGGTTTGACGCGTAGGCCTACTTAACAAATGAAACGAAACAAAAACCTGAATAATAAATACGCATTTCTGCCAACCGAAGACTCTCATGCATTCATTGCTAAACTTGACATCGTCCATACATACATCACCAAGTTATCATAGCACCTGCAGAGGTTTTGCCGCGTGATAAGCTGTGAATTTCTACAATTAAGTTAATTCAATTGATCGGCCGACGACAGTTCTTGCAACGATTTAAGAGTACATTGTAAATTAACTCATTTCTGGTTTTCATAGATAAGTCTATATTTTTACAGTCGTATTCTAACACCTCGCTGATGAAGACTTCATTAAATAAATCCTGTGTTGTAATGATTATGTGCTGCAATTATATAATCGTGCTATTAAGCTTGCGCATAAATTATCCCGTAAAGTATTCGATTTAAATATTTTGCAAAATTTGCCACAAAATCGTGTATAATATAATTAGCATGCATTGGGCATTCCCTCGTATCAAACTGCATCCATGATACAATCTTCATTGAGAGTATGCTTCCCATCGAGTTATCTAGCATAAATTCTCACTCGATTTAAAATCGAGTAGGCCTACATAAGATCATGTTGATGACAAGCAAAGGCTGACCCCAAGGCTTCCATCGCCTAATATACCAGTCTTTGAAAATATGCTTTAAAGGATTTTAAGGATATGCAAAAACAACTAAAAAGGAGAGAATGGATGTATTTGTGATTATTAGTAGCTATGGTAATTGCTGCAGTTGAACTTCGAGTAGGTTATTGGGATAATTTAATAATTGTAAAGGCTTCCGCTATTATAGAGTGACGCTCAAGCCATGTCACGTTAATTAGCCTATTAATATATATATTTTATTGATGCTAAAATCAGCCGATACATTAAAAAGTTTTGCCTGTAGCTTAATGTCCTTAGGGCAGATGGCCTAACGGGATGATACGCTACAAGCAAAAACTTTATTCGTAACGGCAAATTTTGGCATGAATAAAAACTACAGGCTAATTGTACCACGCTGTACTCGCTAATGCAGACTCATATAAAGCATGCCGAGCAACAGCAGGCCGACTAATGTCCACGACGCGTGCAGCTGAACGTCGACGCCGTCAACGACGCCGTCGTCCGTAGGTCGGATATCAACAGTCGAATGATCTCCAGGACCAGGCCTCTCCTCCCCTCCAGTTGTCACTTCTATCGTCACTGGCGGCACTGTGATCGTCTCGTTGCAGTACTCGTAGCACTCGGTGCAGGTCCGGGATGTGGGGAGACAGTTCTTCTCATCGTCGTCCCAGTAGGCTCCGACGTGGCAGTTGCGAATGGCCGAAGTGGCGGGGCTTCCCGTACAGTCGATGAAGGACGTGCAGCTCTTGCAGTACTGGAACTGACGCGCCGTGAACAAAGTGTTGCAGAAGCTGACGTCGTTGATGCAGCCTGATCCCGTGCTTATGCACTGGTCGTCTGTTGGGCAAACATTGATATTATCTTAAAATAATACTCAAAATTAAAAGAGCAGCGAGATACTAAAAAAAGAACATATTGAGCTAAGGTGTCTTTTTAAAGAAGTTAATTGAACTTTGAATATTAAGAATCTGATTGAACTTTCAGGTTTTGTGCATAGTGCTGTTCCTGTCCTGTTAACCATCGATTTCATGTATTCTTACCCTTTGCACTAAATGCGATAAATAGGACTACTGAACTGTACTGCATTGATGAGTCGTATGACATTGTGTGAGCATCACTCATAGCTTGTCGATCCTTGTCGGTCTGTATTTTTGCCGCGTCTTATGCCATGTATTGTGCTTCCTATGTTCTTGTGTTTTGAAAAATATTTATTAGTTCATTGATCTTTCACGATCGTACAGTGACATCAAAATCAAAACGCTTGTAAGCGGAGTTCCGCAAGGGAGTGTATTAGAGCCTGTACTGTTCACAATGTATATCAATGATCTACCAACCGTACTACCTCAATCAGTTAACTCAAAAATATTTCCAGACGATTTCAAATGTTACAGCAAAATTGTTTCAGATAATGACCTCGAAATCTTCTCTGAGGCAATAAATGGCATCACTCAACATTTACTTAAGCTGGATTATGTATAAAATACATGTATATTATTTGCCTGTTTTTTATTTGGTTTATTTGCACTAAAGTTAAGATCTGCAATAGATTCATATTTGTTTGTAACGCACCGAGAGTATTTACACCTGTTAAAGTTGGCAAGAGAGGGCTGCTTTTGAAGTGTTCCCCTTCGGGAATCCTCCAATCCTTTTGATTCATGCAATTATTTATTATACTGCTGGTTTAGTAATTTCCTTGTAACATGAATGCTGATTCAATAAAGATGCTGATGTTGAATGGAAAGGCAAAATAGTGAGACGTTTATCAACTTGGTTGGTTTGTCAAATTGTTCAACTTTGTATTTTAGTATCCGCTTGCCTTAGGTACGTATGTCAATTGTCGACTATATCTTTTATCTCTATTGCATAGAATCATAGGAAAAACATTGCGTAGTAGGCCGATTTCGTGCAGTAACTAACGATTGCCCAAAAGATCATCGTTGTAAACGTCAAGTGTCTCATTGAACTTTAAACATTAAGAATCTGATTGAACTTTCAATCACATCAGAAAATAGCGACTCGCGATTAATGAGCAGAAATGCAGAACGTTATGCGGTACTCAGTACTCACCAACTTTGGGTGCTTGAGACCCCGAAGGGCACTCGTGGAAACATTCCCTGCATGTTGTAGAAGTACCCTCAAAGCTCTTCCTGTGATCGTCCCACTGCCGATACAACGGGTTTGTCCAATTGTAGATTACAGCCACTCCGTCTTGACATCGCAGGTGCAGGTCGCAGGCGCCGCACCACTGATAGTTCAGACTGGGCAGCGACGAGCAACTTTCCTTGTGATAGCACAACCGACCCGTGCTTTGACAGCGTGGCTCTGTAATTGAGTCAAACACAAATTTCACCGCCTGTGTAAGTTTATCTTATTCTTGACTTATGTGCGGGTATCATGCATGTAACAATTATCACTCGCATCGCTTTTCATTTGTTTTTGATTTGTATATTATAAAAGTTCTTTCATATTATTTACGTGCAGGAGAAAAATTTGGCGGGGCGGGCTGTCATCAAATAAGCCATACAAAATAAGATAACGGACTTGACGCTAACCAGCAGCACGGGAGAGAAAATTTTCCAAGTGACAAGTCAAATCTGACACAGAATTGCATCGTTATTACTTCAAAACACGCAAACACTTACATTACATAGGCTGAGGCATCATACAATAGACATGACACAGTGTGACAGCCATTGACAAAGCTATGAGACGTAGCCTAAGTCGATATACATAAGTTAAACTGCCTCTATTATCTCATAAGCAAGAGCAGTACTAAAAACTCTAGCATGCAAAAATATGGAAGCCAAGAAACATATATAGAACTTTATTCGCCACAAAGGCAGTAGAAAACATAGAGTGTATAACAATATCGCACAGTGTACAGAATCCACGACATTTCAGACTAAACGTGCAATATTAAAGAGATTAGAAAATAAGCAAAATAATGCTAGGCTACCAAACAGTGCTAACCTCGGCAGATAAAACGCTAAACAACGTTCTTATCAAATGACTCGGACTAAATGGTAACAAATTTACAAATTTTGTCTCGCAAAAGCTAGCTAATTGCTCGACAATAGTATATCCTGTATAAATTGACAATCTGCAATTGTAGTTGCATCAAAACTTCCAAAATTCTTCACGAAGATTTTTTATATTTAACTAAAATTTATTATTGTGCGCATGGCCGCAAATTTGCACATCTTTGATGGCAATTGTAAATGACACAACATATCATTTTAAGAGTTTCTCGAGCAACAGGTTAAGATAAATCCAGGCATCTACCTTTAGCGATACATTGTATCTCATTAAAAAATTTCTTGCCGGGCTGCAGGGACCTACCTGCATCAACTTGTCCGCTGACCTCGGTGTACGTCAAAGCTATTGTCAAAAGAAGAAGAAA
This sequence comes from Chamaedrilus cognettii, assembly GCA_034695025.1. Lineage (NCBI taxonomy): Eukaryota > Metazoa > Annelida > Clitellata > Enchytraeida > Enchytraeidae > Chamaedrilus > Chamaedrilus cognettii. Next base: position 23,181 of record JAQIWG010000953.1, read on the forward strand.
AATCATGGTTGCCGCTTTTGGTGCGTTGATTTAAAACGCGTCACACAAAACAACGCCAAGTCGGTGCTATGCGTCAAGGCCTCTGCTAACTAGTGCTGTTAAACATGGCGCTTTATAAGAAATTGTTCCAAAGATTTAATTGCTACATGATCCATTGTTTCAATTGGTTAATTGCTTGGATTGTAATAAATATTATTGTTATTAGGTTATTTGAGAAATGTAGGCCTGCTCCGAAGATCATTATTTGAAAAACAGTCTGATCGTTACCAGATTATTAATTTTGATAGCTATCACTAATGATTATTATGCGATCATAACAGCAAACAGTAAGCTAACTATTGACGTTGCTTGTAAGTGGATCTGCTTGGCCAACCATCATGATCTTGATCTAAACTCTTGACCCTTCGCGCCAGTTTGCTATGCTTGCTTGTATGGTCACCTAATTCGACATCGAATATAATAACGATTTGCAATCTTTAAAACAATTATTTAACAATTGAAAGAAAATTGTCACACTGTTGACATTGCCTTGACAAAAAAATTCGATCCGTCTCTGATTCGTAAATTTTTGTCTTGAATTAAATTAAAATTTTGAGCCTATGTGCGCACATGCCTATTCAGCATGCTCAACCGCGTCAAATCGAGAAAATATGAGCTGAATTCTGAAACGTTATATTAAAATTAACCGTGAATGTGTAGGCGAAATGCTTTTGCTATGGGCACATTTAAGGTTCGACAATATTATGTTCATGCTTTGATACCACTTAAACAAAATGATCAAACTAATTATTTAGCCTGTTTGCTCCGTATTTTCTGATTTTCCGATTAGTATTTTCTGATTTTCCGGTGTTTAAAGCCGGATTTGTAGCAATATAAATCTGCTGTTTGATAAATGGATAATTAATTAGGTCCTCTGCGAGATATTATGCAAAGAGCATCGCTATCTTCTCTCGTGTCATTCAAGTCTAGGCGGTCGTTTACTATAGCAAGAAATGGTATTAAATTTGAGTCCACAATTATAATTTAATGATCATGCTTAAAGATATGGACTCCATGTAAATGGCTTTGTTAATAAGAATCATTTGAAATTAACTGACATCATCTAATGTCATATCAAATCTTGTGCTCATTGCCATTTCATTGCTTGACCTTGCCATTAAATACACCGACGCATGCTTTTGCTAATTCGTTGCAGTCTGACTGACTGATTGGTGATCAGGCCTACAGAAATAAGAACATGATTAACTGAGGAATAATGTTACGGAGACCATGATGTCTGTATATAATTTTTCATTTGCTACGCGGGGATATGAAAATATAAACCTCGGCTCATATAAGACATTTAATTGCGTTGCAGATTAACGAAATTCTAATTGACCAAATTGAGGATTTTTCTATGGCATGCTATAGCTAGGCCTATTCTACTTCCTTAACTTGCCTATTCTTCGTAGGATTAATGAGCTCAGCTGGACATCTATCCAAATCAGAGAGCATGGAGTGCATTCGATACGCGCTGTACTATGGAAGCATCAGGTTACCCTGAGCCTTATATATGTAGGTGAACAATATATGGATCTTTATGCCACACAACCAGTGTGGTGCAGAGAGCAATTCAAATATTACAACGATCCCAACTAAACTTGATTATGATATTGTGTTCTGCCTATAGTTTTGTTGTGTTCTGCTTTCATTTTGAAGTAAATATTATTTATCATCCAATTTCCACGCAAGTCCACACACATAGTAAGCAGGCGCACAGCGCTGCGGCTGCCGGTGATACCGGCACGACACCACCACCAGATTCTGACCAGATCAAGGCCTGGCAAGGCCTACCATTAACTTCTTCAACTAATTGATCCTAAACTAACCCTAAAATAACTCAATAACTTTAAATGAACTACTGACAGAAAAAGCTTCAAGAACAACTGTTTTTATTTTAAACACATCATTCCGTAAGCATCGAAACAGCAAATGAGATGTAATGCATAAAACAACGAGGTTTATAGTGCGACAAAATTGTTCACAAGATCACCTTTGTACAAACTGAATGTGCATGTGTCAAGGATACAGATCTGCTGTGAAAAAACTTCGGCCTAAACCTTGTTTTAGTCACTAATGTTCAGTACGCGAGAAAATAGCTTTTATAAATTATTGATAAAATACGTTTGATACTCAGTAAATGTTAATACGGTATTCTTTATTAATTTTACATTTTGTAAACGTTAGTCATCGTCACTAGAGGTGCAGCCTATGATGAAGTGGCAGGCTATTAAATTAATTGTTTGACAGCATGTAATTATTGTAACATTAATCTTTAAATGTTACTTTGTAGGCCTATGCCTACAATGGTGTCATTTTGCTGTCACAATTTGCTGTCGAACAATTCGGCTTATTAACTTAATAATCATTATGGCCTATCATTAACAGACCTAGAAATTACATTATAAATTCCGCATGTCACACTGGAAGCTTCTAATAGCCATAAATAACATTCCAGCTAGTGGTCATCGTCACTACAGGCTGTAAAATAAAAGAGATAGGCCTTTAGCTTGTAGACTCCAGTGTTGCCGATGATATGGGACACTAAGACCGTGGTCTATGAATATCTCAGTGATCTTGATATAAGATCATTCTTTAAATTTGATGGTCATGATCATTTTTAATATATGATCTAAGATCATTTTAATGGTAATCTTGGATAAATCCTCAGGACTATCATTTACAAGATAAAGTTGCTGGTGTAAGAAATTTTCAAAAATTTGTGTGATGCGTTAGTTTCAAACAGTTAATAATTTTTGCATCTATAGGGCACTATTTTTAGCCTAACTCAATTTACTCAAAAGTCAACGCAATAAATGGATTTATAGCTGGAATGTGTAAAATATTCAAGCTATGAAATACAGCAAAATAATATATCTATAAATAATTAAAATATTCAATATACATTATTAAAATTAGAAACTTTGATTAAGATTTTTCAAGCTACGGCAGTTTGTCAACCAAAAATTGCTTACTTTATTATTTCAGCCAATGCATTCAATTGCATAATCATCATCAAATGCATAATACAAGCATGGCGTGCTAGGAATCCTAGGTCAAACTAAAGATTTAGTGCAGAGTTTTTCAGTCAAATAATGTTCTTTTATCTGAAATATGTGACTATTGTATAAAACAACTTCATATTTGAACGAAGATCAACTATGATTTTAGACTGATCCTTTGTCTCAGATCCTTTAGAATCATCAACTTATCGTATCTTATCAAGAGCTGGTAGACACATAGCCCAATGAATTACAGACAATCAAAATAACAACTGCATCGTTAATTTTTAAGATTAATGCTCTTTGCAATCCGACAATAAACTATTACTTCCGCTCATCAACCACAGTCATCGTCTATCTAAAATTCTCAATACACCGATATTGAATAAACGATTCAAATTTTGAGATTGATGTAGGAAGTAATGCTTCATTGAAGTTTAATTAGGCCTATATTATGCGACATCAGTTATTTTTATGTCAGAGAAAAATTATAAAACCTCAGAATTATGCTCACAATACAGTAAAATATACATTATTTGCAAATCATGTTCAGAATTATGCTCAAATGAAGTCACGCAATTTCATGCAGTTGATGAATTAACTATTCTAAGGAAGAACTCGCATTAGTTGTTGCGAATAATATTAATCATCAGGGATCAAGGGCGGTTGTAACGCAGGTCGATCTCCAGCTTAGCGTCCTTTGCTTCCAGGTTGATCACGAGACTTCCGCTAGCGCAGCCCTCAGAACCCTCGCCTGTGGGTGGCTTGCGTGTCGTCGTGGACATCAGTGTGGTCAGTAGATGGCCTGTTGTGTAATGTACTGGTGGATGTGTTACTTCCGCGGTTGCCACTGGAAGTGCTTCCGTTGTATCTGACCAAATAATCAAAAATTAAATTATGATTTTTAAAATACCACATATCTCGTTGTGATCAATCACCCTCGATCACCTGTCTCATTAATGTAATTAATTTCAATAATATTAATAATGATGGCCAATCTAACGAAAGCTAATAATGCCTGTTGATATTGGAGTACTTAAATGTTTTATGCCATAGTTGATGAAACGGAAATTTGTGCATGGATTGATGTCCAGCATACCACAGAACCAATTTCAGTTGGAAGTACTTTGTTTCCAACTTGACGACCAGACTCCCTCTGGCCCAGCTTGCAGAATCCTCGCCAGGTGGCCTGCGTGTCGTGGTCTATCATCTTTTGCATATCACATACAGAAATAGGCAGTAGAAGAAGATCATTAGCGAAAAGAAATGAGTTAAAACACATAAGATTTATATGGCAGCCCAGTGAAGAATTGGCTAGCTAGTTTATTAAATCATCAATGAATACGGCAAACAAAAGAGGCGATAGAATTCCTTCTTGACGAACCCCTGCATTCAGCGTAACAAAGTTTGACAGTGCGGAGCCCCACTTCACACAAGTGAACATTTTGTTGCACCAATCATCCAGAATGTTTACCGAAGTAATTGGACACTTTCTCTTAATAAGTTTCATAAAGAGAGCATATTTATTCGTTTTATCAAAAGCCTTAGCGAGATCGATTGAACAAACACTGGCAGGTATAGTCGTTTTCA
>JAQIWG010000954.1:0-27810 GCA_034695025.1 Chamaedrilus cognettii
CCCCCCCCCCCCCCCCCCCCCCCCCCCCCCCCCCCCACAGGGCGCTACACTCCCTCGTTCCGGTTAAAGCGTGCCTAATCTGCTCCATCCATTAGCTAAACACAGCAATGCTATGCCTCGCTTCAGTCCAGACTGTGCCGTACACCAGCCTTCACCAGTTTGATTCTAATTAACAATTCAATAGGGCAGCGGTGAAATGAACCGTTCTGTCACGGCTCAATTCATGGCCCCTACATCAAACAGTGAGCGGCATATCACTGCACCGTTTACAATGATATATGAATTCAAGAGTCCCTCATTATTACAGAAGACATAGGTTGAACTAAACTGCTACACAAAGCTACAAAGTACCACTTGCTTGCAGCTCAATAGTCTTAAACTGACAGATGAAGTACAGCAGTACGTCAGGTACCATAAAGCATAACGTTGAGAAAATCTGATCTAAAATCTGCTAAAACTTCATAAGCAAATCTGAAGAAAACCTTATCGTTTCTTATTGGAAACACCGCACTGCAGCATGGAAATACGCACTGCAGCACGAAAATACGCACTGCATCATGGAAACACGCACTGCACCATGGAAATACGCACTGCAGCATGGAAATACGCACTGCAGCATGGAAATACGCTCTGCAGCATGGAAATACGCCCTGCAGCATGGAAATACTCGCGGCATTGCGGCAAGAAAATTCTGATTTGGCCTACCTGTAAGTTTGAGAAATCTTAGAGATAATTATTTCCCACTTGGTCAACATTTAGTGTAAGTCAGCAGGACTGCAGCAGAGAATGTGCTCAACTGAGAGAGGACAACAAACCCTCACCAATCTATAACTGGGGGAGGGGAGTTGTGTTAGACAGAGATGGAAGACCCAGAGGGCTTGTTTGCTGAGGATATAATCAGACTCACAAACATTGACCCTCTTGAGGACACACACGCGCCGTCTCCCCCAAACATCCAATCTACCACCGAGCGCCGGACTCCTCCCAATAACAGCGTTTCATAAGTTTGGCTCGCAGCAACGTAGCTACTGCCTTATTGGTTAGAGTCAGGCGCCCCGGGTGCGGATTCAAAGTTTGAAGCGAGTAGGAAATGAGTGAGACAGGCAAGCGGCGTCTCATAAACGATCGACTCTCAAGAGAAGAACTGGAGACTGAGTACTAGTACTCTCCAGACAAGGACTGGAGGCTGAGTACTAGTACTCTCCAGACAAGGACTGGAGGCTGAGTACTAGTAATCTCCAGACAAGGATTGGAGGCTGGGTAATAGTACTCTCCAGACAAGGACTGTTTACGCTCAACTAGGATGGCTAGTAGGGAAACTCGTGAAACTTCAAGGACATAAAAATATCTGAGCATCTCAGACTGAGATGCGTTTCAAGCTTCGATCATATTCAAACCATGAAAGCGATAAAAACTATTCATTTTATTTTTGAAACAAGAATTTAGTACACTACAGACAAGGATCTGTCTAAGCTCAACTATGAAGGTCAACAGCGAAAACACATAAAACTCCTTGCACACAAGCTCATTCGCCCCAAACTAAGATGCGTTTCAAGCTACAACCGTATTCCAGCCATCACCATGATGAAAACTCATTTACGATCCGGCAATTTTTTTACTTTAATTTAGTATACTTTTAGTCAAATATAGCCTAACGCTGAAACTATGAATTATAAATTTGTGCGGAATAAGTACTCTAGAAAAAAGTTTAAATTGCAGCAATTTTATCTAAAGACGCCCATGAATACCAATGAATACTTATATAGCATTGAGAACTTGCCAATAAAGTGTCAATGCAGTATTAATTATTTTTTCACAAAAAGATTTTTAAAAAACAAGCAAATGAAACCCGTCAAGCCTCAAAAATCTATAAATCAGGTTTCAAACAGTCCAATGCGAGTAAAATAACATTTTACACATCAATATGCGATAAATGAAACAATAATATATGATTTATGCAAGAAAAAAACGACGTATTACTCAGAAATGAAAAAACAAGATTTTTTGCCTTAAAACTTGATCGCGTTTTTTCAATATCCTTAAAAATGTCTATAAAGGTTATGCACTGACCGATAGTAGGGAGGGGGCAAGGTGCCCCCCACTGCGGAGCTGAGCACCCCCAGGTGGGTTGGCGCCCCAGAGACCATTTGCATCTGGTGGAAGGGGTGGTAGGGGGTTCGGCGCAGAGCCTGCAGCAGGTTGGGGCGGTAGTGGGGGTCGACGCACCAGTACGACCCCTTCCCGATACCCTGATCACCAAAAACAATCATATAAAAATAATACAAGCAGAAAATTGGAGCGACTAAAGTGTGCATTTTTGCAAAGTTGTGAAATTTGAATGTGAATTGAGTGTAAATTAAATGAATCAATGTGACTGAATGAAAATTGAATTTGTGAAATTTTACTGAAGAAAAATGTTGTTGAAAGTATGCTGGACTGAAAAACGAATCAACAAGAGCATTCTGAAGGATTCAGGGTACAAATAGAATTACTTACTGCTGGTTGCTCGACCTCGATTTAAGTGCGATTTAAGTTCAATTTAATTTGTAGTCCAAATCAACCAATGGAAATCTATGAGTGAATTGTATCGAATAATTTTATTGGTTGGTTTGGACCACAAAACTAAATCAAACTTAAATCGAGTTTGAGCAACCAGCAGTTGGTCTCGCTGAGTCGCTGTCAAATGAAATATTGAACTTTTTGGACACACTACAAAGTAAGCGAAAGAGATAGCCTCGTGGAGACGATTGCACAGGGGAGGGTTGAGATAAATATAGTCCATAAATACCAAGATCAAAACACAGCTCAAGGTATTCGCCAGTATAGAGCATGTTCCAAGAAATATCAATTTTTTTATATGAAGCCAACGCCTGCCTACCATTCCTCGATCCTTCTCCACCTTCATGAAGCACTTGTTCAGCGACAGGTTGTGCCTCACCGAGTTCTTCCACCCGACGGGCGCCGAGCGGAAGAACGGAAAGTTTCCCTGTATCCACCCGTATATCTCCTTCACCGGGAGTCTCCGCTGCGCCGACTCCTCTATCGCCATGAATATCAGACAGCTGAACGAATACGGCGGCTTGGTCCCCACATGCTTCAGGGGGTTGTACGGCACCCCCGGGACCCCCCCGGGCGTCCCCCCTGCCTGGTTCTCCTTGGGAACGTCGTCGTCGTCAAGACCAGACCCAGAGAAAAGAGAGCGATCAATGTTTTTGAGGAGGTCGCTGTTTTGAAGCCAGTCGAGATCGGTTAGTTCATCATCGTTATCGCCGGATGATATTATGTCGTCGATGTGACCCACTTCGTCGTCTTCAAAATCGTCGTCGTCTAGCGGCCGAAAGCAGGCGTCCAATCGGAGCTCTGCGAAGCAGCTGAGGCTCAGGGGATCCGATTGGTCGAGATCCGGGTCGAGCTGTTTATTCGGGTCGGGTCGGATGGGATCCAGGGCGGCGCGGTGTGGGTCTAGGGCAGCACGTAGGGCGCGCGATAACACGTCTGCGGGATAACTCGCCGATAGGCTTTCGACCAATCGCGCTCGAGTGTCGTCAGAGGCGCCACCCACGCGGGTGGCGTGGGTCAATGAGGCGCTGGGCGGCATGTTGGACGCTGCTGATTGCGTGTCGGGGGAGGTTTCTAGGACCGGCGCCATCTTGGGAGTGGAATGGCTTTCGCGAATTACGTGAAGACCTTCACGATCACAGCATGAGGGGCTTTATGCTGCTGGTCTTGCTGAGCGAAAACTTTATAGATCAGACCATGCGGCAGTTCTTCTTCAGTTCTTGTTCAGGGCAATAACAAACAAATCGCTTCGTTTGAAATTGTTTCAACTTCATACAACTTCAAGCTCATAAGCAGGGTAGGTTTAGTTAGGCATCATTCACTTCATTGTAACCTCAAGCTTGCTGAGGGTGCAAAACTTCTGCAAACCCAAGCATGTGCTGGAACAAGAAACAAACAAAATTACAGAGAATGTTAAATTGACACAAAATCGTTCAGACCAAATCAAAGTTTTGACAAAAATTGGTATATTTTTAAGCATAGCAGTTTCTTAGGTATATAATAAAAACAGTAATGAAGAGAAATCCAGCAGTGCGTACATTTATAGAATATTTAAGCCTACTCAAAAAACTTTTTAACTAACAAAATTACAGACAACATTTTCGCTAAAAAGCAAACTGCACTTTTTTTTTTAGAAAAAAGCAAACACACCAAGCATCGAATATCAATGATGAAGGGCCCTAATACAATCCAAAGGTGTTCAAACTGCGGATCGCGATCCGCAAGTGGGTCGAGGAAACCTTTTCAGTGGGTCGAAAAGCGTGCCGCGGCATGATAACTTCGTAACAGTTAGACAGTAGAAACCGAGGACTGTGCGCGAAGACTATCGCAGGCTCACAGCACTATATATCTCCCACAGTAACTGTTGCCCGTTAATTGTCTACTAATCTGTTCAATCTGCGCCGCGACTACCACGGGACTCAACGTCGCTGTTTGAACTGCTGCTTTCTCAACTCAACTCTAGTCACTGAAAAACTAGTTGTAAAACGCAAGCTATTTCGTTCTGCAAAACGACTAGAGCCAGGATCACACGTCATTCACAGTCATTCAAACGACGCTACTACCACGCAGCAGGGTTGTATTGTAGGGTTCGGTTCTATCCACAACGCACGATGTCCGCCGGGCCCGCAGCTCCGATGCGTCAAGTCTACACGGGCTCATCCCAGCGTGGCACGGGCTAGCGCGGCGTGGCTACCGCTGCCATGACAACCAGATAGGCCACACAGGCCGGCTGGCATGGGCTTTATCTGCGCGCCTCAGGGGGCGGGGTGCGGGGGGCCATGAATGAAACATGGGGGCAACAAGGGGGCTTCGACGCTACCGATATAATTGAAAACGCGACTTACTTTCGCGTGCCTCCGGAGCGCTGACAAATACGTCAAGAGAACAATTCTTCTCACTATAATAACAATTCTATAAGAATAACTATAATGATAACTCACTCAAAATAATTATTCAGGAATAAATAAGTCTAATTTAAGAATATCGAAGCGAAAGGAAACCCCCTCATTGACCATAGTGTATGACCGCCCTTCCCTACCATCCCTCCCAGGCTTCAGCCATAAAGTTAGGCCGCTAGCTGCGAGAGATGAACAGATGTTGCGTCCCGCGCACGATTACATGGTGCGCCAAATTACTGCTCAAGTCTTTATAAACGAGAATAAATATACAAGTTACTAGAAATTGGTCGCGCGTTTCCAACGGAAGAAGATGCTTGAACAGAGATGAACAGAGAGGTCTCGGATGCCTTTCAGACCACAGCTTCAGTTATTTATACAATTACATGCTTGACACATGCATAGCTCTGAGGAATTGAGCATAGACTATCTCTGTCAGAAGTCTACAACAGAAGACACATGTAACTTGGGAAGATCATGCGGACGACGGCTTGAAAAAAGGCCGGAATATATACAAACAACTTCAGCACATGTCAGCCGTCTGCACATAGTCGGTTATTTGTATCGTAAATTTTTTTACCGTTATTTGTACTTAATTACCTGCACCGTTACATACGCATATCAGCAGTGCTGTTGATTTCGCCTGCGCGGATACCATGTTTTGTGCGCCACCCTGTAGACAGCACAGAGCCGCTGCAGCTGTGTGCGCTACACGCACAAAAGAGTTGCGCTGCGGACAGACAGTCCTCACTAACCATACAGGGGGAAGGGGGAGAGGATGGTGCAAAGGCCTCTTAACAGCTGGGCCGCTCGTAAAGGGCCCGCAGCATCGTCCGCCATTAAGTCAGCGCAGCAGTCCTGTATCACTAGATCTAGTGATATTTAACTGAATACCGGATCTGATTTTGAGTAGGCTAACATCACCAGATAAATTTTCTCGCCATATTTATCACTAAATGTACGCCACATTTCTGAACTGAATCTACTGAGTTTTTTTGCCGGAAGACGAGGGGAAGCGGGATAGTCATAAGTTTTCAGAGTTCCTCAGCTGGCTGAGGCCACAGCCTCGCTCAAACCTAGAACTACAGCCACAGTCTGGCTCAAACCTAACCCCCATCAAAGAGCCCCCATCAACCCATACGGACAGCAAAATATCTTCAAGTTCTTATTGCTTGGCCACATTCACTTCTCGCTCATTTTCTAAGCTTTAGGGTTTCGATCAGGTTTGGGTTGCATATTATTAGTTTGGCACTGTTCAGTTTATGATTTAATTCTAAATATAACCTCAACCCCTTCGAAGTCAGTCTTTGACCAAACCAAAGTGAAGGGGATCAAACGGAATAAAAACCAGATATATTCTGGTCCATCACGTGACTCGTTGTCATGACAACACATCGCTGCCGCTAGAGCCACCCAACAAATGGGAGAGCCATCTTTGGCATCAGTAGCTGAGAGTGGGAGAGCTATATTTGGCATCAGTGGATGAATGTCTAAAGAAATTAAGAGGCAGTATAATTCTGATGGAACAAAGTCATTCCATAGATCGGCTAGCATAACTCCACACAGCCCCACACGATCTATTGGTTCCTTCATTCAGTGCCACCATTGCATCAAAATAAAACAACTATCCCTATCAATTCTGGGTATCTTGGCTAAAAATATCCATGAACTTTTATTCATGGAAATCCATCTAGTTTTCTGACAGCAATAGACCAAGCTTTCGTTGCAAAATGTGTCGTTTTAAGACAAAATATACCACAAAATCTGGGGATTGCGTCAAAAATCAGATCCCTCAATCACAAAAATATCTCTATATCTAGTGATATATCCCAAGCTGTGACATCACTACTTCACTCTCAGGATGCCGGCGTAAATGGAATCTGCGCCAATCCGTCTCGAATCTTGTTAAGTTGCATACTGGATGGAGGAATTTCAAACTGTCCCCGCAGGCCTATTCAAACCCTAACTCAAACCAAGCCCTAACCCTAACCTAGCCCTAATCCTAATGCAGCCCTCACCCAAATGCAGTGCTAACTCTAACCTAAATCACAATTTGTACGCGCAAACAATAACAAATCAACAACAACAAATCGACGACAACAAATTCCTCCATCCCCTATGCAAATCAGCAAGAGGCATGACGCAATGGCGCAGACTCCACTCTCGCTGGCCGCCCAGAGCCCATGACCACGTCCTACGCAGTACTACGACCGCGCAGCGGCGGCATAATGTGGGAGTCATAGCAACGCCTCGCACTACACGCCAGATGCGAGGATGCTAGGAGCGTCCCAGGCTCGAGAGCCAGCTGGCCCGCTTCATGCATATCCTATACAGGGCAGTGGATATCGGGATATCAGATCGCAGCGTCAATATCTGATGCGCCGCTATTGAAGCAAGGACAGTTGTTCAAATCAACGCCGGCACCCAACAAGCTGCCTAGCACTCGGACAAGCGTTTAACTTTAGCCCATAGTTCCAGGGTATTCTTTAAAGTACCTCATTGGTATTGCTGCATTATAGTGAGGAAAAATGATGAAAAAGGCTTCAAAATCGCGCCATCTTACTAATGTGTAACTAAAATATCCGACTAGGGGTTGCAAAGTCGCAAAGTTGCAGTCGCAAAAGTCTCAAAGTCGCAAAATGCATCTAAAGTAAAATATCAAACTAGCAGTTAACACAAAAGGTAGGGGGCAAGTAGACCTGCAGCCATCATGATTTGCCTGTTAGCCCCTCGCCCTCCACGTTGTGCTCAATATAAATATACCTATATTAAAATAGCACCATATATGATCTACATAAAAATAGATTATATTATATAAATATATTATATACATTACATACAAAATGACAACAAAATATAACAAAATAACATCGGTAATTCAAAGGATATTTTACTATTTTTAGTTGGCATTTTGCTAGTTAGTTCATATGCAATACGCAAGCCGTAAATAAAGCCTAGTCTAACTCTGCCGTTATTGAGAAGCAAATGCAGAGACCCTATCCAAAAAATTCCCCAGTGTGAAATATTTAAATGCCCGGTACGGCTCTATATCATAATGCTAAATACTCTTTACTTCTGTCTCTGGACAGTGACCATTTTTGAGGCATTTCTTAACAGCCATTGCCCATTGCCGCCAGACCCCGTGACGCCACGGCCTTAACGAAGGGCCTGTAATGCGCGGGTCTAACCACAACCATGCCATTGTTTGACCAAATTTAATTGATGCATTTTTCGGACGAATGTCGATGTTTTACCTCAAGGTATTGACGCGACTCTCAATTTCGCCGTCATACAACGACTGACACAAACCACGCCATTGTTTGACCGAATTTAATTGAAATACTTTTCAATTACATTTTTACAGTAAGTACGATACTATTCAACTGAAGTATTTTGTTAATCTGTGCAATTTAGATTATCAATCCATTCGCAAATAGCCCCACCGGTACTGATGATTCAACTGCAGCAGCTCGCAGTCTAACAATTATTGTCATCGATACATGATGGCACAAGCTATAGTCACTGCAATACACGACCATGCATTCTCTTCGCTTTCACAAACTAATTATTAACAAACTTGCCCAATAAGTGATAACGTGGGAGGGTGGGTGGGTGGAGGGGTTTATGGTTTAAGGACTGTGTGTAGTAAGAAAGACTATTACAGACTGGTTCTGTGTAAGAGAGCCGCTAGAGAACCGTTCCTCCTTCTTTAGTCGTCTTTTACGACTCGCCCGGGGAGCTCTGGGCTGCAAGCCACTTCCTTGTTTCCCGGCCTGCAGAGGGCAATAAATATCGTCGACAATACAAGATCGCGCCGGTTTAAAAGACTGCAATGCACTACGATACATCCTCTTCAATTTCGCAAACTAACTTTTAACGAACTTGCCCAATAAATAATAACGGCCTATGCAACCTATATCACTTCAACTTCACTACTGCATTCCACCCCAACGGATGATTATTTGCATTGTATCAGTGCGCACGGGTCAAATTTAAACCAACCCCAAACTGTTCCTTTTTTGTAAAATTTTATTTGCAACCAAAGCCATCTTGAATGAATTCACAGAGAACTGTACATTGCAAAGCAAAGCAGTCTGGAGAAGGGAGTTCCAATCTACAACAGTTCGAGCAAAAAATTAATTTCAATGGGCGGCAATTGTATCAGAACGAAGAATCTGATAATGTAATCATCTTATACGCAAAACAGACAGCAAGGTATTATGCTATAATAATACTTCTTACCATTTTTTAGGACTATTCTTCGATCATTCTTTGGCACAAATTCGAGAACTTCCGCTGCAGTGGCGTGTTTTAGGATTTCCCTCGACCGGATATAAACTGCCGCGACGTCATTGGGCACGCCCCTGTTTAGAGCGATGAGTTACACCCAACAATAGTAATTTATTTTTTAGAGTAGGAAGATTGTGTTATAAATAATCTACAGTAAAGACTATTTACAGTGATGATGGACCAATGGAGTGAATGGAACAAGTCAGAATATCCCTAGATTCTGAGTTTCTTGGGTAAAGTTTCCCTCTATTGCAATTATTGTCAAACATATACCCAGATATCTGGGGAATTATGAAAAATCATTTCTAAGATATCCCTAAATCTAGTGAAGCATGCATAGCAATGGCGTCACTCGTGATTCCAATAGACCAAAATAGAATATTCCTAGATACTGAGTATCTTGGCCAAAATATCACTAGATCGCATTTTTTTACAAAGATATCCCTAACTCTGATTTTTTAAATGCGTTATGGTACAAAAATATCCGCAAATGTCTGGGATTGCGCTAGAAAATAGATCACTAAATCGCTATAATATATTATCAAGAATTTAAATATCCAAAATTCAGTGATATATCCCTAGCATTCTGAGTAGCATCACTGCTCTTAAAACATAAAGGTCACCTGAGCAATGCGTTGTTTTGACTCCGGCTGTTTTTTTTTTTTTCCCACAAACTCAATAACATTAAAAACTGATTCAATCGCGGTTTCGGTTATTTTCAACGTCCCAGAGCGTCATAGTCAGTTCCATGTCCCACATCATGCAAGCATATTATCATTTATTCAGTCTCTGGATAATGCAGCTCTGAAATAATTATTTGATTCCAAGGCCTAACCAGCTTTGGATAAGCCTTGATGAATCAATGGCGATTGATGTATGCCTGAAGTGCTGCATGAAACCTTAACAAAAAGAGATACGTAAACGTACATGTACGTACATGACATTGTAGCCTTACTATTCATCAAAACAAGAATATTGTAAAACCTGAAATCTTTGCTGCGTGCTATTTTCGCGGTTTTGCCTCTCAGAAATTTAGCTGCACTTAATTTTTGCGTTTTTGAGGACTGCCCGCCATAAATAGCTTCAGCGGCTTTAATTTGTTGCATGCAATTTTGCGAGTTTAATCTTCTTATTTTTAACATTCGCGAAGCACGCGAAAATATCATGTTTTACAGTAGTTTCATGCTCATTACTAATGCTAATATATGCAATAATATAAGTAGGAATGAACGTAGATCGATCCTCATCTACATAGTTCAGTTTAGCCCTTACGAAATAGGAGTAACGTTACGTCTGCTGCTTATAAAGCAGGAGTAGTGCACTCCTATGGCTTTCAAAAAGGAGTAAGCCTAAAGTAGGCCTACTCCACCATCGTCCATATTTACGAGTAATGCTACTCCTACCCATTTTAAAATCCGAGTAGAGATTCAAAAAACCTCGTTTTTGGAGTACTACTCCTACTCAACTGATCCCTGCTCATCTATCACTCTATCGTGTTCCAGGACGCTCACAGCAAGCAGTCAGTGTATCCGATTGTATCCTGTACCCGGACACTTAGAGCAAGTGCTCTTCGTCATCCCTTGACCCACGCAGGCTGGGGTTGAGTTCAGTGACCATGGGGTCGAGGCCACAGGGGTCCAAGGGGTCCGTGCAGGAGTCGTCCTGGTTCTCCTCGGAGTAAACCATCGAGCTGTATCTCACGCCCTGCCTCCGCCCCTGACGCTGCATCGGGGGAACGCCCCCCCCTCCTCCCACAGTGAGGGTGTTTTGGACGTCTTCGTCAAGTCGGGAGAATTTGGATGAAGTTTTACGCGGAGCCGGGGCAAACTGAAAAAAGTTAAATACCTGTTGAGGGTAGATCTGAGAACAAAATATGGAATAAATAAAACCTAGCTTATCTGTACTCTTAAAATAGAAGACGATACAGTTTGGTTTGAATTTGGCTCTTGAACTCTATGGGTATTCAAATAATTGCACCCTATCAAAAAATGATATTTACTAGCCTAGATATAAATATTGGGTTACATTCATGAGCTTACATGAGATTTACATTCATGGGTTACAGCTCTGAGCAGCTCCTCAGAGCAGCTCAGAGCTGCTCTGAGCTGCTCTGACAGCGGAGAGCAGAGAGCGGAGAGTGGAGAGCATAGAGTGGACAGTAGAGAGCTCCTCGCTGCTCTGTGAGCGAAGAGCGGAGAGCTCCTCGCTGCAGTGCAGTGAAATGTGGACACCCCATGCAGAGTCACTATCATGCGTCCCGAAGCCGCTCTCGATTGATTGATAGTGACTATTGTCGGGTCAAACGGCCTCACATAGGTTACTACCGGTTAGCGATTGTATGCTCATTGCTGGAGCATTGGCCGCGCCTTGGCAAGCCCATTCGACTCACCAGCTTGGCTTTCGCTCCGAAGATGACTGCATGCTAGTTTACAATTTAAAGAATCCTGAACGTTTTTAACTTTTTAAACAAAAAATGTGAAATCTTACACAGACCTCAATTATAAATTAGGCCAGACGTCCAAATTGACTAACAATGAAATAAAAGTACAAAAAGACGGCCGGGCTACCTTGGCTAGGAGTGGCATCCAGGCGGATTTCTTTTTGAAGGCAAGTATGGTGAAGGCAGCGAGCACGACAGCCAACAAGATGACGAGTCCATAAGTCAACAGGCCGGAATGTATCTGCAGAAAAATATATTAAGTAAAACATGACATTTTCGCGTACGTGTTGTCTAGGCGAATTTCGCGTATTGATAAAACTTGTGAAAATTACAGGCGCAAAAATAGCGCTGCAGAAGCTATATTGCAAAACATGAAGTCTTTGGAGCACGTTATTTTTGCTATTTGGGCTTAAAAATTTTTTTCACACATCACTATTTTCGCGTTTTTGAGGACTGCCCATTATAAATAGCTTCTGCTGCTTTATTTTTGCGCGCGTAATTTTTGCGAGTTTGCCGATTCATTATATTTTTCCAAAATTACATGCACGTGAAAATTTCATGTTTTACAGTATACAATGTCGTCAAAAACGCGAAAATGAAGTGCAGCAGAATTTCTAAGAAGCTCAGCAGCAAACAGCAGCAAGACATGAAGAAAACATTAAATGCATATGCAGTACGCTATTCCGTGTCATCATCAGAAATAAGCCCTGTATTATTGATATATTTCACTATAATTAATAAAAGATTTTTTTTTTTCAATAATTAAAGTTATTAGTAAGACGAAATGTCGTGATATCGTGCCTGATTAGTGGCAGATTGCACGAACGAGTGTTGAGATCTAAATCGGGACCCAACACTGACCACGCAGTGCACAAGCTCAAGGCCTAATAATGCTTCTGATTGGTCACGACGGTAGCTGAAGAAAAGAGACTCAATATTAAGCTAATAGCGAGGAAACAATAAAAAAAATTACAAAGTAACTAGGCAACTAAGCATTGAATACTAAAGTAACTAATACTAATGCAATAACGAAATGTAGGCTACCTCTTTCATCTCCAAATGTGACGCCTCGGCCTGCAATAAAACCCAACATCCACCAAAAAGAGTCAAGGAATGCTCTACTGCAAATAGTTGACACTAGATTCATAAGAATCTGAAGATTTAAAAAGAAAACAAAAGACAATTGAATATTATGTACATGTCGCAAAAGGATGTGTGCAAATCACCAGACGTTATGCTAGCAATGCAAAATCTTGCGTAGAAAACAAAACGAATAAACCTGTAGGACTGTTCTGTAAATTTTAACCAAGTTTTGTAACGCAAAATCAGACATTTTTTACACGTTTTAACAGATCGATTGTGTTAGAGGAAGGGCGTTTAAATGACATACAATAGGCTATGGCGGACATTGAGCAAATACAATAAATTGCCTTGAAAGCGCAGATACATGTATTGTATACAGACTATAGCGTCGCACTGTGTTCCCAAGTCTGGATGGTCCAAAACGCAAACGCAGTGCATTAGGCACATCCCTGCAGCGTACCACACAACAACTTGCTCAACACTCCACGATAGACAGAATACACGATAGGAAGACACAAAGGGGTGCAGATAATTTTCTGCTATGATTATTACGGAGTATGTAGTTTTCATGCTATGCTAACGTGTTTCGTTGAGCCCAAAGTAATGCTGAAGCGTCACGTTCACACAATGGTTGCGTTGGCTAGCACCTATTGGCTCAATTAAGATTCGACTCACCAGAAAACTACCACTGACTGTATTCTGAATGTGAATGGATGGGTTAGACTACATGTGATTTTACACGGACATATCGGACTTCTTCTTGCTATGACACTCGCAAAGATGATAATGGAAGTTGATGCCTTAGTCAAGAGGGGATATTTTGCTCAGTTGGGGGGCAGGGTAACGGCAGGCACCTTGAAAAGCCGAATCTGGAGAGCTCAGATGTGCGCCTGTACAGTTTGTGCAAAATAGGCTCAATTTGCACACAATTTAATCAATTATTGACAAAGATATGCAACTATAACGTAACAGTTCCGGTTTTTTGGAACACCATAAATTTTTGTTGACCTGGGGGGCAGGTTGAGTTGACGCACTCCGCACAGCTCGGCCCCTTGTATTTCTCCACACAGGAACAGTTGCCGTCCCCCTCCAGCCCGTCACTGCATCGACCGCGACCCCCGCAGGGGAGGTCAGCCCCCCCGGGACACTCCCCTACAGCAGCAACAGCACGCCCAATACTCAAAAGTTAACCTGCCTCATTGTACCTAAATGTATAAAAATGACGTACCTATATGCAGTGATGAAGTAGTACTTTTTGTACGCCCACAGTGATAAAGTAGTACTCTTTGTACGCCCACAGTGATGAAGTACCTAAATGTGTTCTAATGAAGTCACTTGACAACTATAAGAATAAAATTGAACATCATTAGTTTAAGAAATATGCAGTTATAAAGTGCAAGATATTACGTTTAAAGCAATATGTGCAGTTCTATGAAATGTAAGATATAACTTCAAGCAAAATACGCAGGGATAAAGTGCAAGATATTACTTTTCATGCAAAATGTGCAGTTTTATGCAGTATACGATATTAGTTGAAGCAAAATGTGCAGTTATAAAGTGTAAGATATTACTTTTCAAGCGAAGTTAGCATTTTAAAATGGTTAAATAATGTTACTAGACATAAGAAAATCTTTCAACTTCAACCAAAATGCGCAAAACGAGCAGTTATAAATAATAGAGACTTGAGACAAGGGAGGTGTATAGAGAATAGAAAAAGGGAGGTGTATAGAAACTTTAGACTTTAGACAAGGGAGGTGTATAGAAACTTAAGACTTTAGACAAGGGAGGTGTATAGAAACTTAAGACTTTAGACAAGGGAGGTGTATAGAAACTTTAGACTTTAGACAAGGGAGGTGTATAGAAACTTTAGACAAGGGAGGTGTATAGAGAACAGAAAAAGGGAGGTGTATAGAGAATAGAAAAAGAGAGGTGTATAGAGAATAGAAAATGCACCTTCGCAGTTGGTGCCAAAGTATCCCCGACAGCAGTTCACTTCCTTCAGCAACACAGCACGGAATAATAGCACACTTTGCTAAGTTACACACCGCCTTAATTTAGACCTATTCAATACATCATCAAACATTCAATGATGAAATCAATAATTACACAACAAAGTGACAATTGTGCAAAACTTCACCAGAATATAACATCTGCCTGGGATGCTTACCATTCAGTCGACCAGCAAGCTTATAACAAAGGAACAACACAATATCTCAAAATTAGACGCCCCAACTAATTTCGTCAATAGCACCGCCTGCAATAAGCGTTGTCACTGCCTGGAACAAGATCTCACTATTTACTCACCTTCCAACGCGGAAAAGAAGGTGTCGTACGCATTAATTTGTAACCATAAATTTGATGCGTGCAGCACCTTTTCTTAAAATCTGGATCCTCATTGCACCAAAAGATTATAAATTATTACGAAAATCCAACTACTAATTAAGGAAGAACAATTAAAGAAGTGGAACGGGCCGCAAGGCCTTCACCAAAATGATTATATGGTCACATGAAGCTAGGCTACATAAAGAACAAGACTTTAAATTAGAAAGCAAATGGATAATTTTTTTTATATTGCCAAAAAATCCAGTCTCTCTCTTTAATAAAATATATCTTTTCTACCACAAAACAATACTTTAAACATGATCCTTAAGACAACCAAAGTCTGTCAAAATCATATCTAGTCACATCTCACTTGTTGACAACATAGCAGTTCTACCGCAAAAATACTTTAATATCTGTATTTAAGACGATCTAAATCTGTCAAAATTCAATGCGGTCACGCTACCAGTTGCCCGTCGGCAGAGAATCTGTCGCAGTTGCTGAGGTCTGGGTAGAGGACGCCCCCTAGGGAGTGGATGATGGCCGCCGTGGCGCGGATGTTACTGGGAGCCACCAGGGGCCGTCCGTTGATGTAAACCTGCAAGTCACACAACCATTTGAAATCTAATTGTGCAACTCTTTAACAAAGCCAAAAGTCACTACTTTCACTGTAAACTGCAATTAATATTTCAAGTATCCCTATTTATAAGTGCGGATTTGCAAAATGTATATTGTCCAGTGCCTTCGTGCGATAAAAGATCCGTCTTAACCCCTAGTTGTAGGCGATCTTGCAACTGCGAATTTGTGACTACAACTTTACAACTTTGCCTAGCAAAGCAGCCACTCCAGCCTCCTCCTCGACCCTCAGCGAGCCTCGACGGGTCTGTCTGGCATGGCGCTATTTTGAAGCCTTTGCATCATTTTTTTTTCCCTATTAATGCAGCAAAACCAATGAGGTATTAATTTTAATTTTAATACCTCAGTCCCCTTAGCACACTCTTGACGCCACGCAAATAGTCATAATTTAATAAGAAGGCTAAGAATAAATCAGGAATTGTTTCCGAACATGCCCCTACAGCTTAAATTCGATTAAAATTATTTTCAAATAAAATTTGGCTATCGTTAACCATAATTTTCCATCCACCGCCAGTCCTCCCCCACCCGTGTTTACGGTTCAACGGGAGAAAAAGCAGCACTGCTTATTTCTATCCCCTGACCTGCTTCAAGCAATCATCAAGCTTGACAAGCTATGCACAAATATGTTCAATCTCTACCTGGTCTCCTTCTGCGCTGACGCTGAGCTGACGTTGTATGACGTCACCGAGCAGCGTGCTCAGCCTCTCGCCCTCCCCGATCCCGCCCCCCGCGCTGAGGCTTCGCCCCCCCACGCCCCCCATCGAGCGCAGACGCAGCAGGGACAGGCGCTGACCCGGCACCACGTAGTAGGGCAGCAGGCGAGCCTGCCTCTACAAGCGGGGAGCAAATATTTACCTTAATACCTCATTGTCTTTGCTGCATTATAGTGACGCAAAATGACAAAAAACGCTTTTAGCGCCATCTTGCTAATGCCTTTTAACTAAAATATCCGACTCCGGGTTAAATCTTGTACACTTCTAACACCTTTTTTCACAAACCTTGAATTCCTTAAGCAAAACGCTAAAAATGCATTCAATAGCTGATCCAGGGACGCATGGGTGTGACCCTCTTCCTTCAGTGACCAGGGGCGCTGAGCCACAGCAATGGAGGTGGGATTGGGCTGGCCAGGCTGCGTCAATGGTGCAGCCGAAGGTGCCCTCGGGCGCCAATTGCCTCAAAAGACGCGTGGGGCGCAGAGAGGCAGGTGGTCACTTAAGGAGATTTTTTTACTACTTTTTGCTATTTCTATGCTTGTCAATGACTGTCGTGGCGTTCTGTTCAGTTCTGTTCTAAACTGTTCTGTTCTGAACTGTTCTGAACTGTTCTGAACTAAACTGTTCTGTTATGAACTGTTCTGTTCTGAACTGTTCTGTTCTGTGTGGCAGTAGTTAAGTGGTTAATCATGTCATCTATCGCGAACTAGGAGAAAATGGATAATGCTTGCCGCTGAGCTGTTGGCTGCCCTCCAGAACGCGTTTGTCGGAGCGAAAATTGTGCAGTCGTCGAAGTTTAGAAGATCCTCAAAAACGCGTGAATCCTACAAATAAATTTTTCAACTTAAAAATGAAAACTTCAACATCATCATCATTCTTTTTGTAACAACCATTTTGTAATGACATGGCAACCTTCACTTTTTTGGAATGTTTTTTGTGACAATTTTGTCGATATAAAAAAATGAATGATTCAGAAGCCCGAAAGAAACAAAACAAAAAAGAAAGGAATTGCTAATACGTGGCAAACACTACTTATGTCGGAGTGTTCGTCACAAGTGCTTTTCTCATAGCAAACAGCCCATGCCAATTACAAACATGTCATTGATTGGAATGCACAACAAAAGAGGCGGCCAATGTTTTGAACAAAACAGTTAAGTTGGTTTGACCGCAATTATGAAACCATGCGTTACAGATACTTCAGCAAGGCTGTTAAACACACAAGTGTCGATAGCTGCTAACCCGTGCCAAATAATTATTTATTTGGTTGGCGTCAGGAAGGGCATCTGGCCGTAAAAACCCAGCTCCAGCAGTCCTGATCAGGGCGGGCAAAAATGTGTAAACCCATGTAAAAACGCGGACATTAACAGATTACACGATAAAAAAGCGGTTAGTTTCAGTTTACGTTACATGGGTTAGCGTTTTCAATCGCTCACGCTCAGTGCTGCGAGAAAGTCGGAGAAATCGACGAATTGAGCGAGTGCTTCCTTCACGGACTTGTTCTGTACTATCGCCGACCACGGCTCGAGCACCTACAGCATCCGGAATTGTAATAACACAACCGAGCAGTTCCCCAGCTTGGTTGATGCATTTTTTAGAGGTCAACTTTCACTATTCGTATCTTTTTAACCGCTATATGAAATTTAACGGAAATTGGCAGAAACATGAAGCAAAGATCCAAGTTAATGTGGCAAAAATTTCACTGACGGCGCTTATTGCACACCATAGTTATTGAAGGAATTCAATGGGTCCTCTAATTGTGAGACACGGTGCATATGGAGTGATTTAGGTGAATGGGAGCACATGGGAGCGGTGCTCCCACTGCTCACAAAACCTTGTACTAGCACAGCCACTGCCGATATTTGAGAAAGTTGTATGGGAGCGGGTCTTTCCTTCTCCTATACCCTGCCTAGAGTCTTTGGATTTACAGTGAGAGGGAAGTTCGACGCCAACAGTCATAGTTACTCATAGCGCGTCCTTAAACACCTGATAGATGAAGAAGAAGAAACAGGGAAGTTGGAGACATGTGAACATGCAGTTTTGGTTATGTTTGACCAGAAATTATTGTAACAAATCTTCAAATTGCTCCCTTTGATTGCCTACTGGTCAATATTGTCTATTGGTTCATGACATTGTACATTCGTTTCAATGCTAATAATGAACTGCTCTTGCTGAAGCAATAAAGATGCCAAATAAATGTTTAAAAAATCTGTGCTTATGCGCATCCGCATAAGCGTCATATATTCCGATAGGGTGGGTCGCAATGACGAACAAGGCGTATGCTTGCGCTTGCAACGGATGCCACTATTTTGATATTTGCGCAAGATGTGACAATATGTCGAATCTAAAGACTAAGTCCCAAACTCATTGCATCACCAACAACAAAAAGAACCAACTTCATCAATGAGATGAATGTATCCGTTAAGAGCTGGAACGTTGCCTTCCAAAACTTTCACGTCATTCAGGTATACGATCTGCAACAAGGCGACATAAAGTACCGCACTCTATTGGGCATTAAGTTGCATTCAAACTAATTGAGGCTATAAGCCATGATTTGAGGTTATAAGCAATTGAAACAATACTAATAATTAACTATTCTCAAGTTGAAACTTGAAAACTTGAAAACCAACTTTTAGAGATCTAAATGCTGTCAAACGTCGATTTGTACTTTAAAATTCAAGATAAATAAAATGAAATAACATCACCGACCTTCAAAATCACCTTCATCGGACAAAATTAATGCGAGAAATAGTTTCCATCATTAAACACTCATCTGACCCCTCACAGAACAAATGAACAAAAATATTGTCGCAATTGTCATTGATCACTAGCCTGTATCTTCACAGAGCATATGAGCGTGTAGCTTCCATCATTGGTCACTGACCTGTTCCCTCACAGCACAAATCAGCGTGTAGCTGCTGTCATTGGCCAGCGTGCTCAAAGAGTCATGCTTCTGGCAGGTGGAGCGAAGTTCGTCCAGTCCCATCGTAGTTGGCAACAGATGATAGCTATACCAAACCCAAAATTTAAAAAAAGATCAAATTTGATAAAAACCCTGAGAGAATTGTTGAATAAATATAAGATCATATCGGAATTTCATCGGCTTCGGAAGAGCTGTCTAGAATTCTTGATGAGAATTAAGAAAAATTCAAAATCTTTAGACAGCGGCAGTGATTTGGCTGAACATTGGAGTTAATGGTCAATTTTGTAAAAATTCCGCAGTGCCAAATGAAACTGGGCGAGTCTCACAACAAAATAATTATTTCCATTACGAGATGCTGTACAACCAGCCAAAAGGCAGATTTAAACTTTTTAATTTTTTTATCCATTACCTATTAATAGAATGCAGCTTGCCTAAAAATAAGCCAGATATACACGATATCTAATGAAATAGTAAGAATAACAAACAAAATCTCACAGTATCCATAAAACACAAAAGTAAGTAATGCATACAGATTAGATTGTAGTAGTCTTACTTAAGCATGGTTCGAATGTTGGAGGGCTGTCGCCAGTATTCGCTGCCGGCCGAGTCAATGAACGCGTGCATGACGTCATCACGCGGCACAAACAGCGTGTAGTTACCGGTGACGTCATAGAGCGGGTTATCATCCAGCAACAAGCTCTACAAGCCGCGGATAAAAGCAGAGAATGTACAGCAATATAGGCCTTTGAATAATTAATTTAAATAGGTTCACTTTTAGACTTTGACGATGCGAATCGTTAGCATATAGCGAACATGCTGCTTAGCCCAACAAGACAATTATATTTCACAGAGGGGTAATTAGTGAGCTAAAATCTCAACTATCTACTAAACTTTCAAACTAAATGCTAAGCCAAATTTTAAATAAACTCGAGTAATCTATAATTGATAAACTTCAAGCTACGCTCTCGCGAGACTTTAAACCAGACTCCAACAAAACCAATGCAAAGAATCCACTCTAACTCCAAGCTCATCTCAAATTATACTCCAAATCCTAATTTCAAGTAAAAAAATTTAAAACCCACATTAAGCTACTGCTAGCGTAAATTCAACACTGCAAATATATGATGCTTCAAAGAGAAATCCCCAGTTCTATCAATTCTACCTGTAAAGCCTGCTCTTGAGACACCATGAAGAAACAAGTTGAGCATCTAGCAGTAGATTTGACGAAAAAGGAGGCAAAAGAAACCTGAACGAGTTCGGTGAAAGTAGCGAAGCGGGCTCCTCCTTGCCTCAATTCCCGGGCCATGGACCCGTAACAGATCAGCCCATCCCCCCCCAGACCGGGGGGGCAGGAGCAGTTGGCCTCCCCCGGTCTCCCCGCCTCGCAGCTAGCCTACACAACGGCAAACTTTTATATTAGGCCTCTTTGCTCGGCTAACTATTGAATAATTTAGTTCACGCCATTGTTGCTCGCAACAAATTACGATTTTTATTTCAAGGTTAACATTATACAAAAATAAATTGAATGAAACAAAAGATCGCCGAAAAAGATTTGATGAATCTTTATACAAGTGTTTTGTCAAGCAGGTCGTCTATCATTTCGATGCGTGGCCTTCCCGCTCCTCTCTTGCCCTCCATTCTTCCCTTAGCCATAATCTCTGAACAATCCCTCTCCTCTACACAAAGTTAAGGCTACGTTATTCCTCTAGTGGCGAATGAATGCGTCCTATGAACTAAAATCTCTTTTGCCTTTTGTAAGGCCCCAATGACACCATTGTACACCGAAACGGACTCAAAAACAATTAATATTCAATATATTTGATATTAGCTCGTTAAGAAGCCGTGAATGTAACTCACGTTGGGATGACAGCCTCCGTTATTCTCCAAGCATACGTTAGTTGCCAAGCAGTACGTCCCGTTGCCATGGTAACCCCTTTCACACGAGCAGATGTACTGCAAGAATCATACGATATCTTTAATATTTTTGAGATACTTTCAAAATTTACATCTCAAAAAGCGTGTCCGTGCTAGAATTGGCGTCAGGAAGGGCATCCGACCCTAAAAACCTAACGTCGGCAGTCCTCACTGGGGCGCAAATGTTAAACAGCCCCTAGGGGGGTCTGCGCAAATCCCTGGTGGGGGGATGCATGCCTATACCATCCATTCCCTGGCTTCGTCCTTGGCTCTACTCTAATAAAAATTATCGGCTGCGTCTGCTCATCTTGCAATGGGAGCGTGGCCCACACCCGGGGATATTGCTTGCTTAAAAGTCAATGTATGATCCTTGTAAGTCCTCCATCTTGTCGCTGTGAGTGTAGCCAAAAGCCGTGTGGGGCTGCAAGTTCAAGAACTGTGCATTTAACAAAGACTATTCGCTCCGCTTTACTAAGCAAAGAACCGTTCCCCTTCTTTGGTCGCCTTTTAAGACTCGCCCGGGGATCTCTGGGCTGTAAGTCTATTCTTTGTTCCCCGACTTGCACGGACAAAGCTGCAAAGCTGCAGAGCGGCGAGGCCACAGAACGGCTAGGCCGCAGAGCGTCTGCTCTTATTATTAGCAGAAGCTTTAATTAATTGAGAATAATAGGCAAATAGAAGCTAATAAAGGTGCACATGTATGATCCTTGTAAGTCCCCGATCTTGTCTCTGTCAGTGTAAATAAAAGCCGCTGGGGTTGGAAATTTAAGTTCCGTGTGTAGTAAAGAAGACTATTATAGTCCGGTTCAGTGCCTCGGCCTCGGCTTTACCAATGAAAAAAAATGTCCGGCGGGTGGGGGCCCTGGGGGGGGGGGCTGGGTTTAGTTTTCACCGATACGATACATTAAACCTGTAAAACCATGCACCGCATCACACTGCATCCGGCACAGCTGGATTTTGCCGCTGTGCTCTAGTCCATACCTGTCCGGGAGTGGAGGGCAGGCACAGGGCGTGTTCGTGGCAGTGGCTGTGGTTGAGGCAGGGGCTGGAGGGGTAGCAGTAGGTCCCGTCCCCCACCCACCCCTCCATGCACACACACCGGCTTTGACCGGGACCCATCACCGTGCAGTCAGCCTGCCACGGGTGATCAGACCATTCCATCTTAAAACTACTTCCATAGCAACGGTTGCTAGGCCAGGAGAGAAACAACTGAATCTAAGTCCATACAACTCGTCGCTTATTTCATATTAATACAAAAAGGCTAATAGCCTATAAAAATTGTTGTTGATAGTTCGGTACAATGTAAATTACAACAAAAAACAGTGAAAATAAAATTTGTACAAACAAAAAATATACTACATGAGAAAGAGAATACAGATGAAAAGAGCATGAAATACACCATGAAACACAAAATAATCTGGCTGAATGTAGCAACAATTTTTTAATATATTTATACTAGAAAAATGACAAAAAATACTTGGAAACATTTCTTTTAAAATAAACAAATTGAATGCAAAAAAAAAAAATATATAGTAATAATGTTGGCTTGTCTTTTTCTTCATTTGCTAACTTAAACAACTTAAAACAAATTATATAATAATAATGCTTGCTTGTATTTTTATTTATTTACTAAATTAAAAAAACTGAAGACAAATTTTAATGTATGTTCAAAATTGTAGTACTACTTAAATTTACAATACTTGATGATCAGATAATTTTAATACTCTACGCGGCAGATAGATGGTAGATTTTCTGTGTCGATAGTTTTTGAGTTGGTACACGGTTGACGTCAGTCAACTCAAAAACAACCTTTCCTGATCAACCTGTAGGCTTAAAGGGTGGCAAGGAGGGTGACAAAATGATATAGGCTGCATACAATAATTATAGAGAACAAATAGTTAGCATTAACTCCCCTTGTGGACTATATTTTGAAACAAATAACAGTGATACCAATCTGTGAAAATGCAGAAGAAGGAAATGTGGAATTCTCCTGATTCATACTTGTGGGTGACAGCCACCACGGTCCGGCTTGAGGCATCTGTTGATTTCACTGCAGTAAATGCCCGAGCCTTCATAACCTTGTCGACACAGGCAAGTGTTCCTACACACAACACAGCAAGTCCCTTATAGCCTAGAGATATACAGGCAAGAGTTTCTACATAAAACACAGCAGGCTTTAGTTCAAGAGTGCAGTCATATAAAAATGTGCATTTCTAGAATCCACATTCGCAGTTTTAAATGTAAAGTTTAATAACACGAGTACAGTACAAGACAGGAGATCTCAACCATTTCAAATAGAAATGAATCACTTCATTATTTTGTTCTTCTCACACTTTTTACACTTGAGAGTTGAGACTGATTATGAACGAGTTACGATAATCAATTTTAGAGTCAATATATCTTTCTTCTGTTAATTTTTTTCTTCTGTCGTTTGACTATATAGTGAATACTCATCGCGCAACACCAGTGTTCCGCAGAACACAGCTTGAGAAAGTCTGGTGCTGAAAATGACCAGTTATAAAAGCGGTTTAAAATTTACTTATCGAGCAAATTTCTGACATGATATACCTCTGGTTGAGGTTCTTTCTGATCTGTCGCAGGTATTTTTTCCGCGCCACCTGGCCATCAGACAGTTCGCCCAGACTGCCCGTCGGTCTGAAAACATAACAGATTAGCTACCACTTCGAGTTACGCATTGATCAATCAGTGAGCCTGAACCATCGTTAAGATTAGAGAGAAGACAGAGAGAATGATGGTAAGATGGATATGTGGAGTGTTGCTGAAGAACAAGTGACAAAGCGAAGAGCTGAGAAAAAGGCTTGGTGTCATATGTATAACGGACATGGTGAGAAAGAGGAGACTGAGGTAGTTTGGACATGTGGAGCGGATGAATGAGGAAGATAGATTAGTATCAGCATGCCAATATATTAAGGTGAAATGAAAAGTTGGGTTAGAGAGGGGAATGAAAGCATGGCGGGATGCATAGAGAGCGATATGAAGGAGCGAGGCGTGAGTAGAGAGATGGCAAAGAATCAAGAGTCGTGGAAGAGTCTCATCGTGAGAAACATCCAACCTATGGTAGCACGAAAAGTGGACATAAAATGTAAATGCGGATGATGACTGTGAGTTTGTACCCGGTCAGAGAGGCGATGATTTCCTTGGGATCCATCCTCACGCAGTCCGCGAACGCGTGACACCTCACGCTCGACTTCTTGTCGCACGGCTCGAGCTGCACGTCGCAGTTGACGCCCGTGTAGGCGGGCCGCGAGAGGGGGCGGCAGGACGAGGGCTTGCAGAGACCGAAGTAGCGCGCGTCGGCGCGGTTGTCACAGTCGCCGTGCACGCACCTACAACCTGCGCACACGGATGCGTCTTTCAGCCCTCTGCAGGCCGGGAAACAAAGAAATGGCTTGCGTTAGCGTGCAACGCAAGCCATTAGTTAGGCGGCCAGCTTTGATAGGCTAATTTAGCTTCTCTGGTAGCCTGGGAGGTAACAAGCATGTAATTATTTATAGTTCTTTTGCTGTTTTGTTAGTTTTTGTTTGCTGCTTTCCGAATAAATTACTTGACTTTACTTGGCTTGCAGCCCAGAGCGCCCAGGGCGAGTAGTAAAAGGCGACTAAAGCGAGGGAGCGGTTCTGTGCCGGCTCTATTGCACAGATCCGGACTGTACATATCCTTTTTGTGCTACGCACTAAACTACAAAAAGAAACAAAAAAACAGATGCGCGTTATGCGGGTATACGGGCACGAGGCGCGCAGCCGCCTACACTATGTAGGTAGGGCGGCGTTCCCACTGCAGACGAGGGTGTCCGCACCACAGGATTGCGTGTTACGGCTATACATGCGCAGGCTAATGACCAGAGTTCACTTTAGCCCTTACAAAATAGGAGTAACGTTACGCCGACTGCTTATAAAACAGGAGTAGTGCACTCCTATGCCTTTCAAAAAAAAGAATAGGCCTAGAGTAGGCCTGCTCCACCATCGTCCATTTTTACGAGTAATGCTACTCCTACCCATTTCTAAATCCGAGTAGTTTCAAAAAAACGTCGTCTTTGGAGTACTACTCCTACTAAAGTTATCCCTGCTAATGGCATCCAGAGAGGAAGTGCACGGCTGTTACGAGCTGTTGGGAGCGCAGATAAATCGCCATACGGAATAACCGCCAAACGGAATATTGGGGTTAGGGCTTGGGTTAGGGTAATGATTAGGGTTAGGATTGGGTTAGGGCAGTAGTTATCCACCCTAATATTTTAGGATATTCCCCCAATATTAGGGTGGATAATTGGCGCCCACATCCCCCCAAAAATGAAAATTCACAATTTTTGTGGATGCAATTTTCAAATAACCACTATGCATGCAGATATACGGTGACCGGTAACAGCATTCTCTTCCCAACCACTGATTGTTAGCTTAAAATTTTCACACCCCCCCCCCAAACTTTTTCAAAGTTTTAATTTTTTTAAAGAGGGTCGGAAGGGAGGTGAAGTGGTACGATCCTTTCTTGCTCTTGCCATCCGACGTAGGTCACGTCTCATACGTCAGCCGGGGAGGTGGGGGGGGGGAGTGATAACAGAAGAACTTTAGAATCTAGAGCCCTGGGCCCCCCATCTCGGGGATGCGGAAGCCCTAACGCCGGCGCTGTGCATGGCGTCGTTAGGGCTGAGCTTACGCGGCAATCAATAGACGACAATCTGCGTATGGACGTATACGGTTTGGTTATACACGGTTATTGGAAACGAGCCATATAGCACAGTCATCAGACGAGTCGTGACATTCTTCGACAAACGAGCTATAGAGAGTGAGTCAAAAAATAATAATCCCCTAGAGATATCGCGATAACTCGGTCAACATTCAAAATATCGATTTCATATTTTTAGGGATTGGAGAGGAGATAATTTGCAACAAGATGTCATGCGAAAATATTTTTTAGTTCAAAAGTTATGACTGTTTTAGAAAAAAAGTTTTAAAAATCAAGTTAACTAACGCTCTAAAGCTCGCTTAGCCTGGTTATTTTGCTTGTAGCTGGCCTGCACCTGTTTCAGCGTGCAGAGCATGTAAGAATAGACTACTCGAAGTGTCCTCGCCATCAAACCTTGTCCTCAAAACGTTTTCAGTCCCATTTTCCTCCTGCACAAGATTGGTCATTTTAAACGTGCCCAACTTGCTGCGTTAACGAAACCATGCGTCCAGCGCTTGGGCCGCAGAGAAGTGCAGCACGTGAACATGGCCTACTAGGCCATCGATTTCTCAGGCACACGACGTCATGAATGTGCATTCCAGCACGAGTACAAGGATTAGTTAACATGAAATTCAAAACAAAAAACATTTTTATGAGCTTAATTTTACTGCATGCATTATTTATTTGTCTTAATTACGCTCGTTAAATTGATTTTTTGAACTTTTTGTGCCAACATTCGTAACTTTTGAACTAGAATATATTTCCAAATGAAATTTGGTGGTCTTGTTGTCTCAGCTGCAATCCTTGCAAATATGAAACAAAAATATTAAAATAAATTTTTAATTTTTGATTTTTGAGTTATCGCGATATCGCTAGGGGATTATTTTTTTTGACTCGCTCTGTATATACGAGCTACGTAGACAATTATAGACCTGCGACAAAGCGAATGATTTGGCAACCTTTCGAACAGCTGCACGGTATAACGTTTGCGTTTGTGTAATTACAATTATCTTGACGCTGCGTATAACGCTGCGTTCGCTAAAATATTTCCCACCTTCGATAGGGCTGTAATTAGTTATTGTCAATACTATTGTGCAAAATTGCCTTTTCATAATCAAATTGATCTGAAACGTTTAAAATTTCTTAGCGGTCTTAATAAACTAAAGAATAATGCACTGCTTGCACTCTACAGGAGTACTAGTGATCAAGAACTTACCAACTCGCTAAGTAAGTATAATCTAAATCGGAAAGAACATCTCATTACTTGAAAAAACAAAATGTGGAATAGTTTTGAGACAACGGTGTTGGTATGATGTACCCGAGTAAAATAATTGTTTTGCACATTTTTTGTTGCTAGCTGAGTATATTACAACCTTGACATATATAGCGGGCATAACTACATTGAACTGTAGTGTTGTTCTGTCGGGCTGTTATGCCCGCTACAAAGCTACAAAATACATGTAGTTTATGAATGTTTGATCTTATGCTAATAGCCTATTGTGTAAATCATGTCTGCATGTTTCTAGTTAAGTTTCTCTTTTCTTTATATACAGAGTGCGGCAAAAAAACAACCCCTAGCAGATTCGCGATAACTCAGCCAACAATTTATATTTTTGCTTCATCTTTTCAGGGATTGTAGCTGAGATAATTTGACACAAGTTCTGAAAATTTCACTTTAAAATCTGCTTGCGTTCAAAAGTTACGAAACTTTTACCAAAAAAGTTTTTAAATCGTTTCAACTAACACAGTGATGCCTGCAAATAGCATTTTGATGCCTTCCGATCTCCGAAATTCGTCGCTAAACTGGCAGGACCTATTATGCCAGACTACTATACATGGGGGGGGGGGGGGGGAGGGGGG
>JAQIWG010000955.1:0-27759 GCA_034695025.1 Chamaedrilus cognettii
ACCCCCCACTCCACTCCACACTGTTGCACACAACCCATGCCCGCACACTGGCCCCCGCCCCGTCAGTCGAGCCGAAATGCTCCGATTGGAATAAATTGAATCTCGGTGATGATTACCCGCCGCCCCTCGCCGCTAGGTGGCGCGAGGGTTCTTCACTGAGGGGCGTCATTCAGCGGCGGGCCGTCACGGGGAGCATCTGCCTGGCTGGGACAAGGGAAGTATAGGGGGGGTTAGAGCGCCAGCCGACCGTCGGCTGATAGCGCGGACCGTTCTGAGATATCGATTACTGATAGATTGATTTCAACTATGGCCAAATATTTGATTAAAAATAAATTTGATTTAAAAATTGATCAAAAAATTGGTTAGCCAGTATAATCTCTTCTAAAATGTTCTCTTGTTTAGTTCACGTGCGCTGAACCTAAGTAGACTAGTAGTAGCCTAGGCTGGAGGCTGCTTTAATTTGAAGTATTCTAACGAGTTTACTGGTTTGTTATTTACGATAAATTTGCAAGAAACCGCTGTTTCGATGCTTTTGGAGCTCTTCGTACAATAGCGTGACTTGAACTAGCGGAGTGGTTAAATAACCTAATAATGTTTTATATGTTTAATGAGTAACATAGTTTAATTGAGCCTAATATCTCGAAGTCTTTGTATGACGGTCAGGTTAGTGCTAATGACGGTCGTGTATCTTTTTATTTATTTTGTGTTGCATTATCTACCTTTCTGGTTCATAAAAAGAGGGTTTGGCGATAAAGGTAAATATCTGCAGCTGCGATCAAAAAAGATATGGGATCTTTAAAGTTTGGACTTGAATTATAAATCATCATGTCAGTGCCAGTTAAAACGGCGAATTACAAAGTTTTAATGTATATAAGAAGAGTTGATATCCATTGCATTGCATTTGAATAGCATTTCCTGCGCTTCATAAACAAGCTGTAAACACGGAAAGGGTGCAGCTTTGCTGCTTTTGTGCACTTCTAGCTCCCGCTTCTGCATACGTACACCTTTGGCTCTCAAATTAGTCGTTTACTGTGGCCGCTTTAAGTCGCTTGCGCATTTATAGCAGCAAACTTACCGTCAACGTATGCGTGCGCCCTCTACTAACTTGTAATAAAGTCTCTTACGCACTTCTAGCAGCCAATAATTATTGTCCTTCGTGACCCTATTAGTAGAGCGTTAGCATATAGACTTAAATCGAGTTGAACCTCGGCAAGCATCGGATTGTAATAGTCTTTGTAATAAGTAATAGCCTCATTTTCTCCTTTATCTTAATATATTAAGCTCTGCAATTTGGCAGTATAATAGAGCACATCATTATACAACTTTGTGCTATTACAGGTCCAAACTGATAAAATGTGCTTTTATGCACTTTTAATACTAAACCATCGAAAAGATTCATCTATGGGTTAAAATAGGCCCGTAGGGTCTGGCCTGCCTGCAGGGCATTGACAAGGGATGATCCCATCCCTTGTCAATGCCTGCCTATACGAGGGATGCGTCCAACATGCGACAGACGAATGTTAGAGATGACAAGTTTGACGGTGTCACCCAATAAGTCGTCGCTTTGATGACATCGCGCCTGTCGCCCGGCGCGGTAAACACTCACTAATGTGATCAGTGACACGCCCCGCGAGGTCTCTTTGATGAATGGAGGAGCAGCCGTGTAATACGTCCTTTCCGCGATGCATATTTTGCATGGAATTTTGCATACAACCATGTTAAGAAAATTACAATGTAAAATGTACGTTGTCATGACAACGATTTTTTTGACTGAGTTTCATGCACGGCTTGCGCGAAAATCAGTTAAGGACATTTTACACGTACACTGTAATTTTCGTAACATAGTTGCATGCAAAATTGCATGCAAAATTGCATGCAAAATTGCATGCAAAATTCCATGCAAAATTCCATGCAAAATTCCATGCAAAATTCCATGCAAAATTTCATGCAAAATTGCCTGAAAATATGCATCGTGGAAAGAGACCCTGATAAACGCCGTGGCTTATGGACGATGCACCGCGGGGACTCTACGTGTACAGAGCTCACAGCGCGGCGGGTCCGCTACTCCGATACTCTATTATAATAGTCGGGTGCTGAACTAGATAGCGCAACTGATATCGTTGTCGGGCGGACAGGCTTGTGGGAAACAAGGAGCGTTACTGTTCTAGCCTATAGGCTAACATCGTGTAAGATGCATCCCTCTAATGGGTTGTATATATAGTGGCGTATACGGTACTCACTTTTATGCGAGTCACTACGTCCACTCTGTGCCAGTCATCTTTGAAGACGTTGTTTAATTTTGTCAACTCTTTGGTTTTATTGGCATGCGTTCACGGTTTCTTTTGACTACAGTGTCAGGCTTGTGGTCCTTGAAATGCAACATCTAGGCTCAGTTGTAAGCGGAGTTTCGTCACACAATTCATATCATCACGGCGAGCCTAACTCGAATCATTCATCATTAAGATTGTCTATATATGTTGTTGTTGTTGAGCTGTGTATTTTTTGTTTTGTTTTATGCGCTATCATTTACTTGATGAAATAATAATAAACAACTGTAAATAAGATGAGCAGCGAATTCGCGTATCTGTCTAAAGCGCGGTGAATATTGTATACGTTAAACACTAGTCTGTAATACTTTAAACTGAGTCTGTCTTTAATAGCTTAAATTTAATCTTCAATGCGCCAATTCATCAGTTGGCGCTGAATTCTCCAAATTCACTCGATGAGTTGTTGAACCCTTGACTTGTGAATCGGTTATTAATTATACTTCGCTCAGCTCCTCTCACAGACCTGTTTATCTCTCCCTAATTAAACTCATCTGCTCAACGCCGGCGATGTTTCGAGTCAATTCGTCCTAACTCCAATGAGCATTTGCGTCAATCAATCCGCTCTCAGCATTTGAGGGGTCCGAAAAAATATGAGAGGGAGGGGAGTGGAGCGTAATCGTCATTAATGCTACAACGAAGTCTGCGATCAATTCGACTTCCACACTTTTTTGTTAAACCTTGGCAAAAGCGACGGAGCGAATCTGTCGATCGTTCACGTGATTGTGTAATCTCTATCAGCGATACTATATTGTATGGCCTACAGCAGCGGGTGGTTGTGGGGCATATAAAACCTGGATTTTTTTTAAATTAAGGCCCGCGTGCTGCCCTTATTGTGTGTCCGCGTCCTATGCACGAACTGAGTTTAGAATGTTTACAATGTTTCTGATTGATGTACAATACTTTGTAATTTAATTAATTTATTTTCTTCCCTTTTGTTACGTTTTCTCCATCGGCTATTGACGAATAAAAACATATACTGTATACTCCCCAAAACCGTTCATATCGCCAGCATGCCCCATCAGACGCCCTGTCGATCGTTCTATAAAGACTTCGACTCCATAAAGTGCAGCGAAGGGAGGGGCAACAAATGAGGGACTGTACTCAAGCCGACAGACCCTTCCGCATAGTGTGCTACCACGCACCCTTCCGACTAATGATTTATTTAGACCAGGCCCCATGTATCCCCCTACCATCCGTTTTTTGGATCCCCTCCGATTTTGAGGTCACCCTCCGATATTTGAAACGAGCAACGAAGTTCAAAACTTCTCACATTACAGTTTGCCTACCACACGCGATGAAAGGGCGCGTAATTCGACTTCAGCCGCTCGCTATTTTGTGAACAACTAAGCGCGATAGCACACGAGCTGCTTGAATGCTTAGTCGATATAGTCATGAGTTATAGTCATAGATATAGTCATATATAGTCGATATAGTCATGAGTTACAATGCAAGCCGCCTTATTGTTGATTTAAAATCAATAACTACTACAATATTATATCAACAATAATATAATCGGCACGAGCGAAACTAAAGGTAAGGTCTGCAATAAATCGACCTTTAATCGCGTTCTGTCTTCAGGTTACATCTCTAGGTTATTAATCTCCGAAACTTTTGTATTATTCACGCGCTCGATTAAATATTTTGTTTTAATTAGGGGTTTAACACTAAAGTTAACAGTTTTTTTAATTTTTCAAACGAGGGCAGATACGGGACAGAATCGGACAGTGCGTGAACACGAATAACGCAAAATAATACAAAATAATAAGATGCTAAATAACTATTGTATACAATGTTTATAGCTCTAATGATTCAGTTCCCTAATGATTCACAACTCCCTGCCTGCAGAGCGAAACATCTACAGACCGGGGGGTGAGGGGGGCAGGGGGGGTGAAAGACGCCGAGCTATGAGCGATCACGGGTCGGCGGGGGGACACAAGAGGCGGCGCAAGTCCCGCACGGCCTTCACGAACCGTCAGATCGACGCGCTCGAGCAGCGCTTCCTAGTCCAGAAGTACCTCACGCCGCTCGACAGGGATGACATCGCGCGCACGCTCGGGCTGAGCAACGCACAGGTCTCAGTCTCGTTCTTGTTGTGTGCTTCTTGTCGTTTGTTTCTTGTTGTGTGTTTCTTGTTTGTAGCTCGGGTTGAGCAACGCAACGCACAGAGGGTTCCAATAATACAATTAACAGCCGCGATTTTTGCTGCGCCAGAAATAAGTTGTTTGCCACTTCTAGCTATGCATAATTTGAAACGGACCCGGTTCTGTATAGGTGAAAAATACGCGAAGTAGGCCTAAGACGATTTTAGCGCCTAATAAATAGGTCACGTGTTAACTATTAAGGCGTTAACTGTGCATTGAATCGTAAACTTAATGAGGCGACTTACTTTGCATACTTTTCAAACCCTGAAAATAGTCGGCATGTCTGTTTTTATCCCGCAGATGATCACGTGGTGTGTCACGTGTGTCACACAGGTCATCACGTGGTTCCAGAACCGCCGCGCCAAGCTCAAGCGAGACGCGGAGGAACTCAAGGCGGACATGACAGCCGCCATCATCGTCGACTCCACAGGGGCGCCTCCCCCCTCACCCTCGCCCCCCTTCCGCCCCCCTATTCGTCCTTCTTCGGGGGCGTCAGCCCCCTCAGAGTCATCTACCCTTCATCTGTCCCTCCTGGAATCCTACCCGCCTGTAGCGCCTGCGGCAATGCTGGAGAATATTGATGAACTTTTTAGTGCTAGTAGAATTAAAGGTGGGCAAGTGGCGCCTCTAGCGAATGAAATAGTGGCGTCTCGAACGAATGAAGCACTGGCACTAGCGAATAAAACAGCGATGCTCCAAGTGAGGATAACAGTAGATGATGCATTGTCGAGCAATAGGACGAAGAAGTCAAATGTATTAGAAGGTTGGGAAGGGGGTCGGTTAGAAGAAGATTTGCGAAGGGGGGGCAGAGAAATAGTGAGATTTAATTCGTTTAGCAGCTGCTGTAGCGGGAGTAGTGAGCAAGATGGCGGCAGCGATCTAGGCGAGACTAGCGACAGAAATATCCCGAGCGTGCAATATTAGGATTATATCCCCGCCGAACTGTTGAGAAGCACGATTTGTATTGAGACATGATTAAGTGTTATAGAGATGGAGAGAGACTTACAATGTCATGTAACAGAGTGCATATTTTTATACCATTGTTCGGTACCCGTAATGTCAATTTGTGTTTTCATAAGCAAAATTTTTGCTACAAGTTTTACTTGATAGACTTTATGCTACTTTAAAAGGCTACGTAGCCGAAATAGTCATCAGTTTATCGCGGATTTAGTTAATCGACGGGGCAGTTTTCGCAGCAGTCCAGCCAGTCGGTTTCTTATCATGACCGTAGCGCTTAGGCTATGCTTTACGGCCTACGATACGAGCTGCTATTGGGCCCGTTAGAGCCTAGTCATAGATTTGTGTCTATAATAAAACTGCGTAATAAACCAGTCTATTAGGCAGGCCCGTTGTGTCCCTGATATTGCTAAACACGCGGGTTCCACTGTATGGGCCTACGTTGCATCTAGGCCACGGCCCGCTCTGCGGCTTTGAGGTTGTGTCTCCTGCTCGTAGCTTACGCCGGCGGACTTAACCGACGCGCTTCAGAGAATCATGAAAAGAGCCTATACGTGATATACATGTAGACCCATCATAGCCTACATTCTGGGGTCTTATAGCCTATGGCAGTATGGCCGCCATCTAGGCTAGTCGCGACGCTGCGTCACAGAAATGACACGGCTGCGCTGTACGGTAACAGGGCTGGCTCTCTCAACCGGTGTTCCGTGGAACACCGGTGTATCACGGCGAGTAGCCGAGTACGTGCAGCCTATTCGATATGCCAGCCAGCGGAAGAAAAACATAATTTCGCTTCTAGTGTGCTGAGCGATCTAGCCCAAGTTCTCGTTAGCAGGCTCCCGATCGCCACCTGACTGATGATCCCTTTTCCGACTTTTAGAGAACTTCTGATCATCAAACTCGCTGAGCCCGCGTGGCCTATCGTGACTTGATGGGCCTCAAGCTTTCCCCGTAACGGAAAAGGTTGAGAACCATTGCGGTCTACAATAATTATATAGCAGGCCTAGTTTTCACCTGTAAGGCTTATAGTGTATAGAGTCTCAGCCAAGCTTACAGAGCTCGCTAAGGCTGCCCTGGTCGGCCTACGAAGCTGTTTTACATATTATTATTGTTATTATTATTAAATATTATAGCGAATTACCTGACACGCCAAGGCTTCCGTAGTCCAAACAGGTTATTGTTTGTTGGCGTGTGAGCAAGGAGCTTTGGTTATAGTATGTATACAGCGTCTACGAATAGTCGACGCTGTGGGCAACTGTTCGCAATGGGCCAGCAGGAGGCTTGAACTGAGTTTGAATTTGTGACATTGAATTACGACGTTGAATAGTATATAGATTATCTAGCCCTAGTAGTATACTTAAGGCCCTTCTCACATCAGACGCAATGATTAAACATGTTACTGTATTATGATCGAGTGTCTAAAAATCACAACAATTAACTACAGCCCCCCACCCACCCCTACATTCAGTTACAGCGTAGATTACGTCCTACAAGCAGACGTTAGGCTAGATCTTGTTCGCTATGGGCGAATCTGTAGGTTCTATAAGAAAAATTACTTTCGTGAAAGTTTGTGTGCACATCCCTAAGTTGCCAAACTAAACTATACATACAATTGGACCTATGCCCTAAGGCCCAGGCCTATTTTCAAGCTTGTAGTCCGTACGTCTCTGTACAGGCTGACTGCCAGATCCCTGTGAGCAGTCCACAGTTTAACAGTTCCTGCTAGAAGCTGTCAGAGATCGTCGACCAGAACATGGAGCTCAAGTCGCCCCTTGACGGTCCGCCGGCTTATGAAGCTCCTCCTGCCTACATGTATATGGCTGACTGCGAACAGACTGCTCACACTATGCCTGACCAATCACCGCTGGACACCAAGAACCCAAACTTCCCCCCCTGCAGC
The DNA here is from genome assembly GCA_034695025.1 of Chamaedrilus cognettii. NCBI lineage: Eukaryota > Metazoa > Annelida > Clitellata > Enchytraeida > Enchytraeidae > Chamaedrilus > Chamaedrilus cognettii. Next base: position 7,326 of record JAQIWG010000955.1, read on the forward strand.
GACTACCCGCCCCCCAGTCTCCCCTGCTATCCCACCTTCGGCCTGCCCCCCATCTCCGACTCGGAGGCGGCGCCACACTCGGGGGGCCGCAGTGAGAAGGGTGGGGCAGGGGGCGCTCAAAATGAGGGTGCTCCGCAGTCTTTCTGCAAGGAGATAGTGATCTCCTGCATTGCCACCTGGTTCTGTGTCCTCCCTATTGGACTCGCTGCGTTCATCTTCGCGAGTAGGCCTCTGTCTTTCTTGATGTCCGAATCGGGTCATTTTTTGAGCCTTTGCACCCAAAATAATAATTATTCTCTATCAACTCCTCTGCTTTTTTGCAGTCAATCCTCTTTCATTTAGGCCTATGTTGCTTAATAATTATATATTATCATTGATCTGTATTCCCTTTTCTCATCCTGTTCTTAGTGCTGTATTTGTCTGATCTATTTTCTATAATAAATTTGTAGCTGCTCAATGATTCAAATATCTCCATCGTGCTGCTTTTTAAATTTCTATTACGTAGCAGTCAGGATCTATCAAGACTTACTGTAAAACATTAAATTTTTGCTGCATGTAATTTTGGCGGTTTTGCCTCCTAGAAATTTTGCTGTATTTATTTTTCCGGTTTTTCGGACCACCTATAATAGATACCGGTAGCTTACGCAGCGTTATTTTCGCTCATGTGATTTTCTGGTGTTTTGTCCAAAATTACGTGCGCGTGAAAATTTCATGTTTTTACTGAGTATGCGACTATTATAGCTTACATTATATTATGCGACTGCTGTAGCTTATTGCTTCTTATTTTGCATTATGCTGCCGTAGCCAATAATCTTAGGCCTACTTCTTTTCATTTATATTGCCTAGAGCTCTCTAGTATATAATTATGTCATGCTGTGACCCAATTTCTCGTCCAATCACCATTAATCTCTTCCCGTGTGTGTTTCAGTGCTGGCCCGAGACAGGTCGCGCAAAGGTCGTGCGACGGAGGCTCGCTCCCTAGCCAGGACGTCCATCGGGGTGTCTGTCGCTAGCGCAGTGGCGGGGGCCTGCATCGTAGTCGTCATCATCATGATGGTCTTCTTTGTCAACCCGCCTGGGGGAGGGGGGGGCATGGGCCCCACACAGCCCCCCGCACATCAGGGCGTTTGGGTGTAGTGAGGCGAAAGAGATTTTGGGTGATATTCAGAGTTTAGTTTAGCTCTTACAAATTTGGAGTAGCGTTACGCCTGCTGCTTATAAAACATGAGTAGTGCACTCCTGTGTCTTTCAACAAAGGCTACAGTAGGTATACTCCATCGTCCATTTTTACGAGTAATGCTACTCCTACCCATTTCTAAATCTGAGTAGTTTCAAAAACGTTTTTTGGAGTACTACTCCTACTAAACTTATCTCTGGTGGTATTACAAGTTGTGAACAATGCACATTTATTTAGCGCAGCCCAGAAGACTATTTAGTCACAACTCGCAACATTTAGATTGTTTCACTCAAAAAGACATCAACACCATGCAAAGACTGTTAACATGACATTTTCACTTGCATGTGCATTTTGTCGAATTGCGCCAATCAGTTAAACTCGCAAAAATTACACGCGCGAAAATATCTCTGCAGAAGCCATTTATAATGGGCAATCTTCAATAACGCCAAACTTTAGTGCAGCCAAATTTCAAAGAGCCAAAACGGTCAAAATAAGATGCAGCACAAATTTCATGTAGTATACTGTATTGTAGACCGATAGCAAGCGCATTGATCAACAATAACATTCGTTTATATATTTCTATATATCGTTAATCATTCTATTCATCTTGTAGCCGGTTTAATTTGATAATGGAATAGTTTATATTGCTCTCAACTGACTATGCTATTACTAACGCTATTACTACGCTTTATTCTAAAAACTGGCACTAAGCTAAAAAACTTCTATTAATAATGCTGCCTGATGTCTCAAAGCAATACAATCAGCCCACAGAGACCGGATCATATGTTTATTTTTTGGTTCATTAAAATTCATCCACAGTCTATAATAAGTCTCCTCAGTTGCGATAAACAGCGTCTTTGATGTACACAGAATCAGTCGATGTTTGCTTTTCTTTTCTTTGAGTAATGTCCTATTCTCTCATCAAGACTTTCTGCAGAACACAAGCGCAGCAACCTAATATATACTGATTCCAACACATTACCGGTGCTCATTGTAAAAATAAATTAAATTTTTAATGCTCAACATTTTTGACTCGTAATTTATAGTTCATCAAACAATCGCTCTAATGCACAAAAATATGAAGAAAATATGAATATGAAAATTAAATCGAATTAGGTGAATTTGTCAAATGATCGGAGAATATTTGAAGGTAAATAGAATTTATTTATAGTCTTACAATAATGTTACCTAGAGCAAACACAGGCTGCTAGCAATGGTATTCTAAAAATTATTTGCAAATTGATTAATTTTTAAGAAGATGATAAAATTTAGGCTTACTATGCAAGCTTTTAACTAACTGCAAAACAACATAGATAAACAAATGTAGGCCTAGAACTAGAGCATAAATATGATAAATAAAAATTATAGAGAAACTCGATCCTGCTATTTAAATGAATAGTTGAATGAGGACGCAGGAGTGGCATCTTACCGCATGTTTCTCGCTCCAGCAGGGGGCGATAATTTCTTGGCTTGTTGCCGGGAACCAGACAGTCGGTCTGGGGACAGGTCGTCGAACTGACAGCTGGGACATTGAGAGACGCTGTCGTTGCTTCCAGCGCATCTAGCATGCGACGCACCATCGTTGCTCTGAGGCAGCACCATCCAAGCTACACTAAACAACTGCAGCAGTCAGCAGGTTCCAGCTATAGACTTGCTATTAAAAAAGCAATCACCTGTGATTTGTAACCAAGTTTGTTAGTTCATTGATAAGTCTTTATACTAAAACTAACTCTACAAAAACTAACCCTAAATATTAAGCACTTATTTTTGATCTTTTCAATCCTAGACTTTTAGACAGTTGCCATTTAAGGAACTATCTACAAGTAACGAAGCAAGCAAGCAGGCAAGAGCTGGAGAAAGCTTCTAGGTCAGGTCAAGATGAGACGGCAGTAGCATCAAAGTGACAGCATCCAATAAAGTCCTCAACACCACATCCTTATGTTGGCCTGTCTGTCAGAGCACTACAACGATATCGCTAATATACTAGAAATGCCAATGATGGATGGCATGGATAGAGAGGAAGGAGTAGCAGCAGTGTATACCTGATGGAGTGCTGAGTCCAAACTTCCTTCAGTCGTCCCGTCGTCTCTTCGTGCGTCACTGCACAACAGGACGAGAGTACCAGCTAGGCAGCAGCCAACAACAGACCACGCATCCAACACGGTAACACAGTCAACATTACATGAACAAGACAAGACAAAACAAGCAGCTAAAGAAATCACACTGTAAATAAAAATAAACAAATGTCAGCAGCTACGAGCATCATGCTAATTCTAGCAAAAAGGGTTATATTTCCGATATTAGCATGAAAAATGCCGAGTAAAACGTATAAAAAGGCAAAGAAATGGTGATGGTCGCCAAACAGAAAACAATCTGTTTTGACTTTACGACTTACCAATGATTTATTGAGGAAAATGAAAGAGGAAAACAGTTAAAAACACAGGCAAAAACTAACAAAATTAAACTTTTAATCAAAGGTGGAGAGATATTTCAAGATCCACCCACCGGTGTCATAGATCCAGTCCAAGCCTTCAAACTGACAGTCGAACAGCACCAGCGGCAACTCTACACACCAGGCCACATTAGGATGAGTTGATTTATGTTCCTTTAAAACTACGTATGTAAAGTACTTAAGTAAAGTACTTAAGTATGCAAGTAAAGTGATGCTACCAGGCATGTATCTCACAATCCCAGTTAAATGGTAACGACAACCAATAGAATACGATAGATATTAGTTTATATAATTTTAGACGCGCTAATTTAGAAAATGTCTGACGCATAAGGTTAACATCACGAAAATACACACTAACAATTAATAATTTTAACACGTGTAATTTTCAAAAGATAAATTACAAAAAATCCTATGTGAAATTGTTGAGAAGCAGTTTAAGCTATTACATAAAGTATCAAAATATTTTCCAAGTTCAGCATCGATGCTACATGTATCGTTAAACAGTAACTTCTGCAATTAGTCATCATTCCAAGAACTAAATATTTGAATGCAATGCTATCGCTACTAGTGTTGACTTGATTGAGGGAGGGAAGAAGTGAGTAAAGGAGAAATCACCGGAGGCCATGGAGTATTGAGGCTTGCGCGGGTGCTTGTCCACGTCCAACAACTCCTCCACTATCTGACCTTCCACCAACAAACTTACACAGGACATCGCTAATAAATTTCTAACAAACGTAATGTTACCTAGGATTTTGCAGTAAAAAACATGTATATAAAATGAAATTGAAACAAGAAAGCATCAAATAAAACTGAACTTAGAGGCGAAACGTCTAGAGAAACGTTCAGACCTTAGAGGCGAAACGTTATTCATAAGGAAAGATTGAAATTACAGAAAAGAAGGCAAAATAATTTTTAATTTTTCAAAGAGTTCAAAAATCTGCAACATCTATCCAAATAACTACCTAGTCTTTACTATCTACAAGCCATATTGCGTTCATTACTATCCATATGACTGTTGATCCGCAGATCTTATAACTTTAGAGCAGACACGCAGCTAGTGAGTCTGACTCACCGTCGGTTGTTCGCGCCCCTCCCCCACAAGAAACAGCAGTGCGACGATGCAGCGGATCTGGTGCCAGAGGAAGGCAAGGCCGCAGACTGTCAGCTCGACCATCTCGTAGGGGCACAGCAACGTACCGTCCACCGGCTGACTAGACGCAGAAGCGCACGCAGGCTGGATGTCTACAAAGAGGATTCTGCGCGTAAAGCTGACGACGCCATTAGCGACGTCCATTTTGCAGAAGTTGCGGTAGTCTCGCTCACCGATCAAAGCCTGGCCTGCTGCCTGCATGGCCTGTAGAACATAGCATGGCCTGTAGAACATAGCATGGCCTGTACAACATAGCATGGCCTGTACAACATAGCATGGCCTGTACAACATAGCATGGCCTGTACAACATAGCACGGCCTGTACAACATAGCACGGCCTGTACAACATAGCACGGCCTGTACAACATAGCACGGCCTGTACAACATATTCCCAATGCACAAAATTCAGTACAATTCTAAAGTACAACATAGTTCCAGTTTAATTTTGTACATGGCCTGTACAACACATGTACATAAACGCTCCGTCAGCACGCTCTGTGGAACACAAACACTCGATATATGCGATATATCTGCACGATATATATACAGTAGAACCATAACACTAACTAAAACAAGCCTTGTTTGTACGTTCAATACTATGCTTAACAACCATTTGACTATTTACAAATTATCAATAGCTAAGTCTGTTCTGGGGCCCACTGATACCCATTGAGAAACCATGAGAAGGATACACACATTACCAGTGTAAGACAAGAACGATTGATCCACTTATACAAACTAAGCATTGACATGAAGCCAGGTTAATTCAATACAATAACAAGTAATAACGAGCCAGAATTTAACACGTTACATAGTAGTTTTCAGCATAAGAGCGGTTTCAGTTATCTGTTATCGCATGAATTACAATTGATTACAAAATACAGACCTCTAGGTTCAAGTTGCCGCGAGGAAAGAAATATTTGTAGGTTCGACTCTTGCAGCTGAATCTGAGCAAAAAACACAAATTCATTATTCTACAAGAGAACACACATATAAAGCACCAGATGAAATCAGAAAATATATGAGACAAGATATTTCGTAAAGAAGAAAAAACGAATGATCAAGGAATAAAGCCCCAAAACACAGCATCTTGGGATGCTAGAACTGCAGAAATGCCTTATGCTTATAGCATGTCCAATTTTATCTTTCAAATACATCTACCATCAGAGATATAGATGTGACCAGTCAATCATGTACGCAACGAAGCCTAACAGCCTTGCAATAGGATCGTGGTACCTGGCGCTGAAGTCCACCCCAACTGGAGTCCAGGCTAGAACCCGCACCTCGGTCGGCAGGACCTTGTTCAGGATGTGCACGTAGGGAATCTCCGCCAACTTGTCACCTAACCGCACATAAACAAATCAATAGAAACATAACAACAACCAAAAACATCCATTTAAAGGTTGATCGGCATCAAATGATATCTATGATTCAAGCTAATGATGTCTTTCCCATCTCCATTTGCATGACATATTTTTTGTGCGTTACAAGTGCAGTATGGATACATGCATATGGATAGGACAGCGACACACAGAGGGTATCCAGGACTAGACCAGGGTGCACGGCTCGTATCTGGAAGCCTCAGAATAATTAGCGCATTAAACTGACTATAAATAAATTACAATCATTACTAATATAACTCAAACATCAATTCTTCTTGATTTAGTATTTAGTCATTTAGCAACATAAGCGTTAAGCTCGTTAAAAATCCAGCAGCATAATTCTAAATGTCCAGCTCCATCCCACCACTCACCAGGCCTCTTATCGGCTGAGCCACCTTCGCGAACTTTGACCCCCGTTCCCTCAAGCAAATTGGTTCGCAGGTCTATGGAAATCACCTATAGACAAAAAAACATCGGATATAACGCCTTGCCGACTTCACAGCATGCAGTAAATAACATGCAATATAAGGTTAAACACTTAAGTTAAGTGTGCAGCGCACTTGTAAAAGTCAGGTGACAAAGTACAAGTCCACCAATACGTATGTCAATTCTATGTTTACAAGGTCATATTACAAAATATATATAGGAACAAAGACGTAAGTTCCTACAACACTAGCCACATAATAAAAGCAGAAGGACGGTCGACCTGAGAGAAGGCGCTGACGCCCTTGTCTGTGCGGCCACAACGGTGATAGCAGGACGTCTCCCTGCATCAACATGTGTAATGAGCACTGAGTGAGAGAGTAAACAGACAAGGCAAATGCACATACCAGTCGCACAAACATACATGCGGATCGATCTGACGTAAATTGCAATGAACTAAAACAAAGCATGCAGAAGTCAAGATCTATAAGAGGCAAATCACGAATAGCATCTTAGAAAATACTGAATGAAATACACAAATTGCACAAAAGAAAAATATGGAAAGGGAAAGATGAATGACAAGAAGCACGAGAAAGAGAAAGAAAATAGAGTTGAAGAAAAGACCCTCATAGCCTAAGAGAAGAGCAGGGTCTCAAAACATCAAAAGAATGGCATCTTTGAACAAATTGAAGAATTAATTGATCAGAGTACTGCGAGACTAACAGAACTGTTATTCTTTGTATGTATTTTATGATATCTGCTTTCTACAGTGCTCACAGACCTGCTCTATATAGAACACGGACATGCTCTCTATGGAGCACAGACATGCTCTCTATAGCCAGACATGCTCTCTACAGAGCACAGACCTGCTCTCTATTAGTCGAGTCTTGAGCAGGGCCTCAAAGAGCACGGCTTCTATGGTGCGGTTGGTGTCATCCTGCGCGGCAAAGCCCTGGTAGTCCCAGCCGAGGTACGCAACTTTTAGCGCCACGTGGCGCGTGTTGTACCTGCAGCACATTGGCGATGGTACAATGCGCATTAAACCACTTCACTGACCTCATTTCATTGAGGATAAACTCGCAACAGCACCAAAATGTCTCATTTGCAAATATTGTTCACCAAGACAGATCGATCGATATTATGCAAAGAAAAGACAAAGAAATCCTTAAAAGTCGATGTTCAGTAACTCTATTTACAGCAGTTTAACGCCGAAATTTCATGGCATTCAAACTGCAAACTCTTTTTCTGAGTTGTCCAATTGCACAGCGTAATTAGAGCAAATTATTCAGGCAAAATAATAAAATTGCAGCATGTTTTCGTATTTCAATACACCTGGGTACAGCAGATCACCCATTTCAATTATATTAACTAGAAATGCGACCGGGCCGCTTTGGCTAATTTCGCTAGGCTTTCACCTGCTGAAGTCGAATTGTCGTTTCTCTGCGCGACGCTTCTGTGACGACTTTCCGTCGGCACCCACTGACTTGGCGATGACATTTTTGAGTTGTGTGCACTGAGTCTGCAGCTGCTTCACGCGATCTACCAACTCCTGCACATTGTATCAACCCATCCTACGTAATGTTATTAACAGAAGTCAAAAAGCAAATAAATAGCACGTGCAGGTTATCCTAATGTCCTGGAGCACCCGTGTGCGACCGTGAATACAGTGAATACACAGTGAAATATATCTACACAGGGCCTATGATACACTGTATGACCAACGCCCCAACCTCTTGACGCAAACTTACTTAAATGAAAAGGCTTAAAAGAGTTATCTATTTTCGTTATAACAGTACTTCTTTGGACAGTCCATCGAGCGCTGCCTCATCCAGGCCCTGACGAGCAGCGCGACCATTAGGCTTTTTTCCCCTATCCATGCCACTGATGAGCGATATTAAAGGAAACTATTTACAACTCAGCGTGACCAAATTTTAGTTTTTATATTTGTCTTTGAGGATTTTATGTTAGGTATAAAATAATAATAAAAATCTTAATTTAATGCGTAAAATTAAAACTAAGCTGTTCAAAGGTAATTTAAGCGTTTTTTCTTTAATTTACAGGCCGAATGAAAGGACAGAAGTTATTTATTATTATTATTGTAATTTGGGTGGGTCGGCATATTGAACAATGGATAATTACTATTTGGTCAAGCGTTGGTTTGTTTATATTTATTATTTTCGTGAGCGATAATTGAGTTTTGAAAATATATATCCATTTAGCTACTTTCCCTAAAGGATGGGGCGGTCGTCGAAAGACAAGCGGGACGTATACTACCGGCTCGCCAAGGAGGAGGGGTGGCGCGCACGCAGCGCCTTCAAGCTGCTGCAGATCCACGAGGACTTCCACATCTTCGACGGTCTGCTGTTGTGTTCCTTCGTAGCTCCATGCATACATATTTAGCACAAGGTAAAATTTGGTACCGGTACTGATATTTTGGTACCTTATCAAGCTCCCAATCAGTAGCACTGATTGGCATAATCGAAACTTTGATTTAATCTGGGATTTTGTATGCCCTACAGAACTTGGACAATGTTGCGCTGTTTAAAGCATTACCTTTTTTAATGCATGCTGTAACCAGCTCTAACCCTAAGTTTGTTGTCTGTGACTAGGAGTGAGGCGTGTGGTGGACCTGTGTGCCGCGCCGGGCAGCTGGAGCCAAGTGCTCTCCAAGAAACTCCGGTCAGTGTGTATGAGGTTTACTGCTAACTTGTTTGCTTTTCATTCTTCATTCATCCGATTCATTTTTAATGAACATTTAGGCAATATTTTTTATTTGTATTTATTTTTGGTTTCACCCAGGCAATTAAATGGAACCTAAGGAGTATTCATCCCATCATCCCCTCTGCAACTTTGGTGCTATTTTAGCAAAAACCTTGTAGTTACAAACACCTCAATGTCATATAATGTAATGTTGCTGTTGTGGGGGGCAGGACCGGATTGGCTGAGCAGGACGCGGACGTGAGGATAGTGGCGGTGGACCTGCAGGCCATGGCCCCTCTGCCGGGCGTGACACAGATACAGGGAGACATCACCAAGGTTGGCGCATGCAACTTATTCACGCCTTACTAAACAGTAATTGGTACATTTTAATTTTATGAATTATGTATATTTGATGTCTTATTAAATTTTCAGTTTCATTTAAAAACTGCACTCAGAACAAATCAAATAGATGAGGCATCGTCTATTTGATTTGTTCTGAGTGCAGTTTTTAAATAAAACTGCAAATTTTAATAAGATTTGAATTTGGCTGTATTACGCATATTGCAAGCTTTATGCTTCCCTCAATTTACATTACTTAAAGTAGATAATTTCTTTAAGTTGAAAACTATAGTAGTTATCCAAGTTGCTCGTAATTGGCCTGAACATGAATTTTTTATTATTTTGAAGTAAATTTTTATACAACTTCAAATGACACTGCTACAAGTATATTGCGAATGTCGTTGCGTTAGTTGTACACATATACGGCATGTGTGCAGGAGTCGACGGCACAAGAGATCATAGGGCACTTTGAGGGCGGTCAAGCCGACCTGGTCGTGTGTGACGGGGCACCCGATGGTAACCTTCTCTCTCTAGCCGGCAGACACTCGAGTCTCGCGTTATCTTTGGAATATGATTCAGTGTTAGGTTTCAAGCAGTGTGACCAGGGCGGTGTATTAATGGTTATGATTATAATTTTTTGTCCTGAAGATGATGCCAAGTCATTTAAGTTTAGTTGCACTTTGAAATGCGGTACACGCAGTTTGCATGATAAGCATTTGATAGTTTTATTTGAGTATCTTGATGAGTTTTGATTGTATCCAATTGTATGTAGCTGATTTTCAATGAACCACTTTGTTTATCACATTTTACAAATGATTTTAAGTTTTTTATATCCGAATTGAAGCTAGTATAGAAACTAGTACCGGGTAGGATTTGTGTATGTTATTATTTATGCTATTGTAAACTATCAGATGTGTATTCACAGCGTAGATGTTTGTTGTGCGTTTAGTAACTGGCCTGCACGACATCGACGAATACATTCAAGCTCAGCTCCTGCTCGCTGTAAGTATTTTAGATCTATTCCGCTGATTACCTCATATGTCGGCAATTTATCATGTTTCAATGAAAATATTATGCTAATGATATGTAGATGTTATGCTAATGATATGTTGATGTTATGCTAATGATATGTTGATGTTATGCTAATGATATGTTGATGTTATGCTAATGATATGCTGATGTTATGCTAATGATATGTTAATGCTATACAAATACTTGGATATTCATGCTAGTGTTGCGCAAACAACACTATGACGAGTGCAAGCTGTTTCTGTTATACCTTCAGGCGTTCAACATAACCTCACACGTGTTGAAGAAGGGCGGAACTTTTGTCGCCAAGGTTTGTGTAGTGCATGCTTTGAATACAACTCATGCCTGTGATGCATCTTGTAGGTTGTAAAAGCTGTAGTGTTTGGTGCCGAATTTGTTGCTGATTGCATTCCTATCAATTCAATTTTTATGCATGTCCATTTACTATATAATTTTGTGTAACATGTTTTGCTCAAATTGCTGAAGTCTCTACTATTTGCCTTCATCTAAAATCTATCGTGTTTAATATTGGTACTGTACACTGTACACAGTGATTGCAAGAAATGCCTCATGCTTGCATTTTTCAGTATACAACTCATACAAGTGCCATCTAACTTTCCAAAAATTTCAATGGGTCATAGGTCAAGTTTTAGCAGGCAATATAATACTTGTGATGTAGACCTATGCTTTGCCTCAAAATGCCATCTTTCTGCATTTTAGAAACACGCCTTATGAAGCTTACACTATAGTTTGTGAACTTTGTGAGAAATAGTTTTCTGGGCCACCGTGTATGTCAGATATTCCGAGGGCGCGACATGACCCTGCTCTACTCGCAGATGAAGCTTTTCTTCCCGGCGGTCACCATTGCTAAGCCCCGCAGCAGTCGAAACTCCAGCATTGGTTAGATCTAAGTTTGTCCCTAGTCCTGCATTCTGATTGATCCCTACACAATCAATGCTATTACTTGAACAGCAGCTGCGTTATTGCTCATATATGTATTTGAATACTTCAAATTCAATTCAATTATTAATTTATTCAATTATTTAGGAACGGTGTTTGTACTAAATCACAAATTGTAGCTCATTTGCTTTGCTCACATCTTGTCAGTTTAAGTAACAAATTTGTTTCACTATCTGAATTCAATGTTTTGCTCTCTGCTGACGATCTTAAATGTTGGTTGCAACATTTGATACAAAGTTCAAGCTGCACATTTTTTGTGTGCGTTACTGCAGCAAGTTGTTGTTGAATGGTGTGCGCGCGTGTTTGTGTGTGCAGAGTCATTCATAGTGTGTGAGAAGTACGCACCCCCAGAAGGCTACGTGCCCAGCATGTACAACCCCCTCATGAACAACCAGACTGGTCAGAGACGCGTCACTTCTCAATCACTCATCGACGATCGATTTAACTTACGCCTCGATTTGGAATAATTTTATCTAATTGCGTTCTAAGCCTTAATTTGAAAAAATTGTTCTTGATGATTTCATGAAATATCTGCTACTAATGTGGGCGGTTGGAATCTGCTTGTTAATTTCATGCAATTGACCAGATGGCACCACTTTTACCCCATTTTTACAGTGTCTGCTGCAGTTTTATGGAAAAAAAGCCCACGAAGGGTTAATCATTTTCATTTTTTTTCGACTGAAAGTTGTGCCAAATTTTTGATCTATTTTTGTTAGTTGCTGTAGTTGCTTAGTAAAGATATTTATGTGTGGAGTTGTTTTGTTGACAGAGCTCGACTTTGAGAGCCTAGAAGGAGTGAACAGGGTCGTGGTTCCTTTCCTGGCATGTGGCGACCTCAGTGCATATGACTCCGACAAGACCTATCCACTCGAGGTATCCATATCCATCATGCCTAGCAGCTCAAGCTGTATAGCTGCAGCTCAAGCTGCATCAGCTCAAGCTGCATAGCCGCAGCTCCAGCGGGTCTGAGCGTGTTGCACATATTTTTGTATTGGCCTACTGTGTTGTTGTTATTTCAATAATTGAAATATTCTATATGGATTGCTGTTGACAGTTTTGCGGCAATGCAGATTCTATCAAAACACATTCAAAACTTTGTCTTGTTTGAGTTTTTTTTGACGCAAATCGCGTTAGTTGCTTCTCTTTTCTGTGATCTTCTGTAATATTTGTTATTCGAATCTGTAGAATAGGAGCACTATCAGAAAGGTCCTAGACTGACATCAAAGTGTTCAATTTGATCCGATTGTGAATACGTTTAGAGATCCTCACAGATGGTATCCTTACGGATGATATTATTGAATGTTTTCATCTGTTGGTTTCAGTTGGAGGGGGGTGATGGTTACTCCTACCACCCTCCCACCCAGCCCCCCATCAACCCCCCCTACGCCGACGCATGTCGACTCAAGAAGCAAGACCTGCTGGCCAAGCCTCACTGACTGGATATTATCAACTAACTGGACGCAGCCGACACTGGATTGTTTGTAGCTGGACGATGAAGCGTTGCATTTACCGGTGTTTGCCGCATTCTGTGTTTCTTTATTTTGTGCCGAGTAATATTGGTTTTCCAAATCAGTTTAATAGGCTGCCATTGTAATAGTCTGAGACTGACATTATAATGTTCAATTTGATTGAATTGTTTGTATCATCATCATTGCTGTTGACAGTTAGAGAAACTGTATGCTTAGAAATGCTAGCAGATGATAGTATTTGATGCTTTCATCTGCTGGTTTCAGTTGGAGGGAGTGGTGGTAACCCCTACCCTCCTCCAGCTGCCACTGGGCTGTTAGATGGACAATGAAGTGCGTTATAGGACTCTAGCAGTTTTTTGCATTTATATTGATACCCACCATTGCGAGCTAACCTCGTTGGTCAATCGACTAGTTGAGAGTGACCGTTGTTAATCTCCTATGCCTAGCGTGACGTCACACAATCCACCGATTGAGCCAACTCGAGGTTAACTCGCAATGGTGAATACCGATATTAGTCAGATTGTTCTTACATTGCACAATGTCATTGTTGTCTTAACGTTGTTTCATTTAAAGGTATTGTGTAAGAATTAAAAGAACATTTTAAAACTTTTAATATGCCGAGGCTTTTGAAGGAATTGGCTGTGATTTGTAAACATTTCGGGACAGAAACCGAGTGTTCATTAATTGACTAATGAATGGATCACTTTTATTGATTATTGGCACTCTGCGTAAGTTTCAGTCAAATGTTCAGTATGGATTCTTAACAGTGCTTGTTAATTTGCGAGGCTGTACTGAAATAAATTGTGGATATAATCTCGTCTCTTAGTGTAAAGCTATGTTGCAAGCCAAAAAATAGTGGGTGTACTCCAATCCTTCAAAAAATAATGGGTATATACTGTAAAACCTGAAATTTATAAATATAAATAAAACAGGAAATTTCCCATGCATTCGCATTTTGACCAATTTCGCGAATCGGTCAAACTAACAGAAACTAAAACAAGCATAATACATAATTAATACATTAATACAGCGCAAAAATAAATCGCAGAAACTATAATATAAGGACGATCATAAAAAGAACGAAAATCAAACGCAGCAATATAACATGCAGCAAAATTTCATGTTTACCGTACTATCGATCACAGACATGTGCATGCACGTGACTAAGATTAGTTAGAAACAATTTATCTGGTAATGAATTATTGAAACACAAGGCAGCACTAACGCGCAGAAATTTTTCGTGCATTACTACACTTGTCGTCAGAGTATAGTATTAGCAACACTTCACCGGCCAACTGGCAAAGCAAACTTAAGACAAACGTCTCAAGTTATTGCTTAAATCTTGTGAAAACAGAAGGCGAATCATGGGAAAAAGCTATGCGTTGCACAGAAAGAATACGACTGTGCAAATACATTAAATACCACAAGTTTGAGAAGTGAAAACAAGCGTAAAGGAATGAGCTGGGTGATGCAGAAACAAACAAAATAGTACATTAACAGCTGGTTTTTCCAACATGGATTTAATGGTGGTTCAGGATTTAGCCTATGCAAAAGGGTGGGCTAAATCCTGAACCACCATTAAATCCATGTTGGAAAAACCAGCCTTAGACATTAGTTGCGCCTACATTTGTATCGCGCTCATAGACTAAATAAAGCCAGACTAGCTCGAGCAAAATGTCCTTGATATATGACTAAGCAACGATTACTGGACCGAGTATGTACAGAAAAGTTTATGCAAATTGATATTTAAATAAGCAGCAGTTACTGGACAAAGTGGTAACAGCAAAGAGTATAAGATGTGGTAACAGCACAAGGTGTCGAATCTAGTTTTTGCAAATCAATATTTAAATACGCAACAACGGCAGTATCGAGCAACTTTTAACACCAGTGAATCAGAATGCCTGCAGACAATACTGCGCGAAGCAGCCAGATACAGAGCATCACCATTTCTAGCCCTACCAGACAGAAAAAGAGCAGTTTTCAGCAAACTTATTCACTAGTCTATCACAAATTTCTTTTACTTCATAAAACTAAAAGCCTATTTTAAAAGCAAAAATCCTCAATTCAAAATCATCCATCCTTCATTCTGACTAAAAATGCAAAAATTATTTTAAAAGAACGTCTCTATAAACAAAATATGATTGCAACAGCTGCAAACAAGGAATGATATACTTTGGGAGCTTGAACAAAACATTAATACAACAAGACGACTCGTTTCTAGGCGCATACGAAACCAATAGCCAATCACTTTATGCACGACAGTAGGTGGTATGAACGGTCCTGTAGAGTTCTGCTGACGTCAGCAATGGCAAGTCAATAAATACGTTCAAGTCGAGAGAGGCACTAAACGAACCAATGTGTTCGTTCAAAGCCCTGCGCTGCAACAACAACAAAACACCCCCTGTTGTCATCATCATTATTCAGTATAAGTATCTTATAAGAAATAAATTTGAGTATAATTCATTTATCTAAAAGTCTAGCACAGCAAAATTTCCACGTAACTAATTGACGATGTTACAAGCCAATTCATAGAGTTTGGAATAAGAATAGCAATACACCATTTGTGATGCCAAAATAGTCACAATCTGCACTGACATTTGACGCCAGGTCTTGCATCATATTAAGCATAACAACGCGTGATCTAAAGCGCATACGTTTGCATACAATCGCTTATTTTAATTTAAAACTTGGAATTACACTCGCAACGCGATACGATACGTACCAATTCAACAAACAATACGCACCAAACACAAGACACAAGCGCACCAATACAAGAGACGATACAATACCACATACGATACGCACATAATTATAAGACAGACAAGCACGAATAGGACAGACAAGCACATATAGGACAGACAAGCACAGATACAAGAGACAATATGCACCAATACCAAAGAAGATACGCACCAATACAACAAACAATACACACAGATAAACATACGATACGCACCAATACAAGAGACGATGATCCTGGCATCCTCTGCCGATCGCGCCAGAAACACGTGACCAACAAACTCCTTTGCAATCGTACACGTCGTCTCCCTGCCAACAAAGCACAACACCAACACTAATAAATAACACCCTAAATGAAACACAAACAAGATAATAGTTAATAACAACAATATATAAAATGGAGAGAACACAAAATTACAACATCATTCACAAAAATGAATACAGACGCACTCACGCACTGCTCAGGCAGAAGCTAACGTTTAATGAGCAGCGAAGATGAATGGAAGAATAAAAATGGCCCAGATGAAAAACTTACGGATTCAGCCATAGTGAGAATAGCCAAGAGCAATATAGAGAAATCAGATCAATAATCTGAAACCATCTAAAACTACGAGAGGCACGATGAGGGAGGTGGTAGAACTGACCCGGCAATGTAGACAAAGTGTTTTGAGTCCTTGGCACCGCGCCCACACGCTGAGATTGTAGTATAGGACGAAGTCACCGTCATCTGATCATACACACACACAAACACATGTTACGTGTCCTAGTCTGACGCACAGTAAGCAGAGTATCAGAGGCACACCAGCACACATAGACGTTAGTTTGAGAGGAAACAGCAAACTGACTTGATGCTTCACATGGTGCTAAATACAATAAAAGGTGCTAAATACACTAAATTCTTGCATTTATTAAAACGGTCCAATTCGCTTATAAACAAAGAGTTGAGCAGCAGCAGCAGCAGCAGCAGCAGCACTAAGAAGTGGCAGCACCAAGCAGCAGCAACAGCAGCAGCAGCAGAGACCTGGTTGGTGGCGATGCTTCTCACTATGACGTCAGTCTCTCCCAGCGCCATTAGCACTGTGTCATTGACCATCGTCACTGCGCACTGCACAGCCTGCTGCACACACACGCGCGCACCCTCACACACCCAGACACACACGCATGCGCATACAAGCTAATGATGCAGTACTGACAACAACCATTACAAACCACGACATTCAATATTAACACTCAGGGGATAGAACGTGTGGAATACGGTAATAGCATAAAGATTACCACATAGCTTCCCAGACAAATACAATAATCCGGACTTACAATTGGCAGGACTAATAATTATTAACACCAAGCCTAAATGAAAGCAACACCATCAAGTGGTAGATAATAAACTGCAACACAATTATTGTCACATAATGTAATGTTATCAAGCATGTCATGTAATGTAATTTTATCAGGCATGTCATGTAATGCAATTTGCATTTTAGTTAGAAGCAGATACCCCAGCAGATACTATAAGTCAAAGAAGTTAGAAGCATAGATCTCTCACTTGGGTCCCCTCGCATGCCCTGATGACGCGCTGTATCGCTGACTCCACACGCTCCACGCTGCCGTCCTGGACCACCAACAACAGACCCTTATTTCACGCAATCTATTTATATTTTATATTATCTACTTGGATTGGTGAAAAACTTTCGCAAATTTTTTGCAACCTGTGTTTTTCTGCAAAACTAATTTGAGCTGAGTTTCAAAAACGAATGCCAGCCAATTTCTTGTTAAATATTCTCAATGATTTTGTTTTGTTTTTCTAGCTAAGGAACCGCGTGTAGCACAAAAATGCGCGTGTAACACACTATATACAGTCCGGTTCTATGCAAGGGAGTCCGCACAGAATCGCTCCCCCTTCTTTGAGACTTTGCAGTGGTCTGTCTGCAAATATGCCAGTTCACAAAAAATTCAGCAAAAAGCATTTGGCACAAAAAAATTGTAAGTGGAGGAAAAATACACATTTTGGCACCAAAGTGGCAATTTTTTTTGGAGTAAGCCCAGGTCGAGCCCTGCTTATAGTGTTCAGATAAGTCAATAAAGCTAAAGCCGATTACAATCTACAGCTTGTCCTCTCTAGTCCATAATGATCATCTCTGCACTGAAAAAGTTCAACAGTATATCGGATATTGGAATAGAGACTAACCTGACCCAGATCGCAAAGACCCATGTAGGTCAGTTGATACTCTGCCCTGCATACAACACGTACTATTGCATATATCTACTAAAGGCCGTATACACATCGCTTGTTTATTTGGGCCTATACGTATAACGTTGCATGTAGCGGGCAACATATCGGCTGCATACAAAACAGCCAATTCAAAGAAAAACCGTAATTTCTGAGTATTCGATGCTAAGATACAACATCGAAACAAAACATTGTAATTAAATATGAAGTGAGATCAAAAGAAGACAAAGCCTAAATATAACAAGCAAAAACATTTCACAAAGTTGAACGTATGATCCGCATTGCGTATATATATAAAAATAAAAAAAAGTCGCTTACTTTTCGCTGGCGCCGTGTACCGGCATGCCTTCCCGCTCCTCGCCCCGCAGCACGGCGTGAAGGGGCTTGGCCCCGATGCCACACTCTTCCACTGGTTGCCACGGCAACCCAGCGGCAGGGGCATCCCTGCTGGCGGTCTTCAGCAGCTCGCTCAAGGGCGGGAACGCACTGCCGTCAGCATACTTATGCTGCGTACAAGCGGATGTAGTACGCATAGACATAGAGTTTAATGTCCGTTTCATTGTTTCAAGGCAGCGTGTGCACACAAGGAAACAATAAGTTAAATTTTAATCCGCCTTTTTTCTAAACAATAAGTTTCAAAGGCTGCCATAGAAGCCTATCAAGATTTCAGAAAATATAGACCACCATGTCATTTTATCTGTTATTATTTGTCCATGAAAGAAAAATTTTAAACACCCTTCAAGTTGAGCGATTTACAAGTAAACGATTTAGTCATTAGACCGTATCACGCGCGGATTGAATGCGACAATAAATGTTTCGCTCATCGCGACCATTAATTAATAACTGATTCAAATTCAGAGCAGGCTACAGTTAAATTTATACTAGGTTACCTTCACAAAGGACAGCGATACGGGAACATCCTTGTGCTTCTTCAACAGGCCGGGTATCTGCGGGACAAATTAATCTAGGTTATGGGCACTATATTCATCAACGTGCTACTAGTTCAATGATGCAATCATTCAACTGAGAATTAATTTCACGCAAGTATAGAACTAAGATGCTAAAAGTTTTTTTTAATCTGATGCAAAAGAATCATAGTCTTTTGCGTTCAAATAATGCGAGTTTTAAATAAAAAATAAAACTAATGATTATTGTTCAGTTATTATTAGCTAAATGAGATTCACTCACCGTTCCCTTGGAAATATTGCGCAGGGATTTCCCAAAGAGTTCGTCCAGCACATCCCCCTGCTCAATTCTATTCTGAAACAGTCAATAATCATGCGCAGCATAATATTAATAATACAAAGTACTGAACTCGGCCCTTAAACTCCTAACAAAACAAAAAAACAAAGTATGAACAGTCTTGTTTAATTCGACATATTTGCTAGATTATAGCAATCTATTTAGACATCAAAAAATAATTGCCAGCTTATATTTTATTTGCTAACATTAATTGTATGTACAGTGGATCAGTGCATCACATACAGAAGACAACACTTCATCCTAACTAAATACAAGTTCATTTAGCAATAGCTCATGTAAAGAAGTTTAATAATCGACATCAAACTTTTGAAGTCTACATGAATTCCAAAGAAGGTGTACATAGATTGATCATGACACTATAGTCAAGGCAGTTAGAAAAGCTGATCCAGCTCAAAAACAAATTAGGAATTTGAAAGAGGATCTCACGTCGTCTGCGGCCAGACCCCCTTCAGCCAATGATACGACCATCACCCTCCCATCCACATGTCTGCACACAGCACACAAGTCACACCACTCACAGGCCATGTGTGATATAGGCCATTTGGCCATGATAAATACGCCTTTAAATAAGAGTAAATTTAAAAATTAAATTGGTTGAATCTCTTTAGCTCTTTAGCAAACTTTTTTAAACTTTAAATAGCTAACTTTGGCTCATATTTTATTTTAACAAACAATTTTGCCAATATTTGAAGTAAATCAATATATAGGAGATAGGAGACTGAAGCAATATTTGTTTATATGTCAGATAAGGAATCACTTAACGGCCTGGCCTCTTAATACGAAATCACTTAACGGCCCGGCCTCTTAATACGAAATCACTTAACGGCCTGGCCTCTTAATACAAAATCACTTAACGGCCCGGCCTCTTAATACAAAATCACTTAACGGCCCGACCCCTTAATACAAAAAGCGATATGTCACTTGGTTAAATCATAGCTTTAAAACAAAGGCTATATAATTTTATGAAACTGCTCACTGGAGTTGAATTCCGAGATCCTTGCTGGGGACGAGCGTTACTTGAACGTAAACCTTCACATCATTGTCAACACAGCAGCAATAATTGTGATGTTTAAACAGCTACAAAATAAGAACAAGTTAGTTCAATGAAACAAACTAAATTTCAGTGCA
>JAQIWG010000956.1:0-27752 GCA_034695025.1 Chamaedrilus cognettii
GCATCATTAATGACTATTTCGCTAATTGTGTGAATTCTATCACCTGATATTGTGAATTTCACAAAAAAAATTGTTCGCACTTTAGTAGTACGCTTATCTAAGTTTCTATTTCTTTATTGTGTTCTGACTTGATGGTGAATAAAAGATTTATATACATAATTCTACCAGGATTCACAGTGAATAAAAAGAGTTGAGTAGCTTGTCACATGTGATTCATCTATTTAAAAAGTGCAGTTTAGCTGTTTAGCAACTGAAACTACTTTTTGCTTTGAGTGTAGACATTCGGATATTTCTGCAGTTCTGCTAAGCATCCCCGGGCGGCCAACTTATCTGAAATCCGGTGTAAGGATTAAAAACATATCGATTGCGACATGTTATATTTAGTCAGATCGCATGCTGTGCAAAGCTGATGATTGAATACTGTATGACGATGAAGAGTGCATACCACGATGCTGTTGTGCAAAAGAACCCGTTTGCGTGAGTAACCACGGTCTGCGCTAACGTAACACTCCGCTGGTGCATCGACTGAACGAATCGTTTCCTGATACTAGTCTTAGGCTACATTGTTTTTGGCGCCGATCAGACCCGCTGAGTATCGACAGGCTGCAGTTCACGACTGAAAGCGCGAATGTTATGACGTTGATAGGCGTTTCACTCTCGACTAACGCGCAGTTTTAATGCGCGCAGTGCGATTGACAATAGTTTCGTTGTAAAACTTCGTTTCTGCTGATGATTCACCATCAGTTTATTTAACGAGATATTAGACGATAAGTCAGGACACAACTTAACGCTTGCGATAATGTATATAGCATCCGTTGCATTATTTTATTTGCTACTTGCAAAACGGCAATTAAAAATACATTCCGACAACGCTACACGTAACCGCTAAAACGCAAACTAAAGCTACACGTAATGTTGACAACAGCCTTTAGTGTCAGTTCATGCGAAAAATCGATTTACTCTTGTCAGATAACATAGGCCTAGGTCCGATGAAATTTTTGCAGAAAAAGAACGAAGCACAACGCATCCCGTGAAATATGGGCTAGTGTTTTCTGGTGAATATGCAAATAAAATAAAATTTGCTTGTGCGTCGACGCTCGCAGTGGTAGTGGGTCGCTGGACTCAATTAATAGAATAACTAGCTTCATGCCTGCAGCTGTCGGATAAGAACGCGATGAAATGCTGTGAATTGTCAGTTGACGGATAATCACCAACCATCAGTCAAGTAATATCCGAACGCAAGCTCATTTAAGCGATCTAAGTACAATCGACGACTTATAGAATACAATCATCCAGAGATCTCTGATTTTTGCAATGTTCACCTTACCTGCAGCCTTGGACCCCCATAATTCTTACTACAAAAAAACGTCGCTTAATCCTGATATCCCTCCAAAAGCACATCCCTTCTGGCATGATTCAAATCTATCCCATCCCTTTCCCAATTCCTCGACCCTTCCCAACGACGACCATTCCTTTGTCTGGGTCTACATCTCTCCATTCATCCTCCTCCTCGGCACAACGGGCAACCTCCTCACGCTCCTCGTCATGCGGCGCCCCCGCCTGCGTCACACGACGACCAGCGTCTACCTCACTATCATGTCCGTCGCCGACACAGCCGCTCTCGTCTCCCGCATCGGGCCTGAGTTCTTCCACTCAGCGGGCGTATTTACGTTCAGCGAGCTGAGCCGCTGGACGTGCAAGCTCGAGAAGTTCACGTTCTACTCGTCGAGCGATGTCGCCATCTGGCTGCTCGTCGCCTTCTCGTTCGACCGCCTGGTGGCCGTGTGGTTTCCGCTGCACAAGCGACGCGTCTGCGTCCCGCGCAAGGCCGCCGTCGCGTCGGCGGTCATCCTTGCGCTGGCGGTCGTCAAGAACTGTCACGTGTTCTGGTCGCGTGACGTCACAGCGTCCACCAATCAGCGTTGCGATTACGTCGAGCCGTACGTGTTCTTCGAGAGGTTCGTGCGGCCGTGGATCGCCTTCGCGTTGGTCAGCGCTCTGCCCTTCACGCTCATTCTCGTCTGTAACTGTCTGATTGTGCGGCGGCTCGCGTGCGTCGGAAGGCTCGGAACGCCTGCAGACCCGGTGATGCACATTATAGCTATTACTAAATGCGTTAAAAACTATTTCAAAATACTTTTCTAAATACAGCATCTCGAAAATTATTGCATGTAAAATACAAGTAGGCCTACGGCTGTGATGCAGGGGCCCACGAGGGGAAAAAGTATTGCATTTAGACGTACCGGTAGTAATTTAGCCAAAAATTCATGCTGATACGTTTCGTTATGGCTTTTGGGGGGCTCACTGGGGGGCTACTGGGGGCCCACTCGAGTTTTTGTATATTGTTCAAGTTTTTGATAAAGTGTCTCTCAGCACTCCTCCCCCCACATCGTGAGTTCAGGACAGGAGAGAAAAAGAAAGTTACAAGGTTAAAAGAAACAGATTATTTTCAGTCCCAAAATTGGCTTTTCAGGGGAGGAAGCCCCAAAGCATCCTAAGGCCGGCTCTGATTTTAAATGCCATACAACGCTGCGCAGGTATCGACGCCGCGGCGCACGGCGACGCTTGCGCAGACCCCCTGGATGTGTCTCAGCGTGTCCTTGACCTTCCTGGCCTGCGTGACCCCGAGCATCTGCCTGTCGATCGGTCGAGCCTACTGGGACCGCGGCGTGCACCGCAGCGCATACAACATAGCGCGATCCGTCAACAACCAGCTAGCGTGCGTCAACCACGCCGTCAACTTCTTGCTCTACTGCCTCACGGGGCAGCGCTTTCGCGCGGAGCTCCTGCGCATGCTGAACATCATCCCAGATGTGGGGGTGTCGCTGGGTTATGTGGGGACGGAGGGGCTGAGTATTAGGGGCGTTAGTAACTACAGGCCCAATGGACGATATGCGGTTCAGTCGCAGGATAGCAAGCGGGGGGTACAACGTAGAGATCGATCGGGGGTGGGGGGTAGTGTTCGGTTTGTGGAGAGGAATGGTGGAGTGGACAGCAGTGGAGTGGAGTCTCTGGAGCCGAGTTTGGTGAGTGTGGCACAAGGTGAGCGTGAGAAACATCGGACGCGAGCTGGTTTTTCATGAGAAAAAGGTTTCCAGAAATGTTATAGTTGTACAGGTTTGCCAAGATTTAGAACAATTTCCTGATTTACTGAGTTCTAAGCTATTTTAATATATAAAAGATTACGTTTTGAATAAAATAATAATAATAAGAGAATGCTTAATTAAAGTAAAAAATCAAATAATATTAACATAATATAAGTTACAGACTTAATATAGCCTATCTAGTGTCACTAATCACTAGTAATTTGTCATGAACTCTAGGTTCAGTAATATCCCAGGATCATTATTTGCCACTTTCTCGCTGGCAGAAAATGATTGAATATTACGGATAATAATTGAATTTTGTCTAAATTGTGTACTGTTAGTGATATTTGTACAAAGGGTAAGATTATCGCATAGTCGAAAGACGTGGGCCTCGGCTTATATTGTGTTGATATTATGTGTCATAAATTGTCAGATAATTTCGGTATTTCTTAAACGTACAGGCAAGAACGTTATAGCCTACTAACCATGAGAAATGTTTAGATCTATCTATTATAATCAGTATTATCTTACGCAATGGCATGTTAATACTCACCCTAGACGTACTTCCGTTTATTTAGAACGAAAATGGTTTGCAATTTCGTTGCCTTATTTAACGATTATTTACTCGCATTCCTATCCTATTTGGATTTTAAAAACTGTTATTACAATATGAACAATTTCCAGTCTCGAGGACAAACATGGTCCTGTGGCATTTATTTCCCACGTTGCGATTTATTTTCAGCGCCTAGCAGCATGCAGTAATTAAATAAACAGCTCTCGTCATCCATTATTGATTAATGCTGTCGATCCCTGCCATCGATTCTGTTTGCCATTCTCTCCCTTTATGTTCTTTCATCTAGCTTACTCAAGCTAAACTCGATAGAGTCAGCAGCTAGAGGTACTTCTAAATCAAACGGTGCAACACGCAATGGCAACACGAGGAGATTCTTCTAAAAATATTGCAATTTGGTTCATAAATAAATAATTTCTGCAGAGCAATACAACAATATCTCTAATGTAGGCCGATCATGCAAATGACGAATCGAAGAATTTTGGAATGACATGGAAATGATCGTCTGATATTATTTTGTCATTCGAAAACACAGGCTACTTCGCATTATAACATAAAAAATTACCACAAAATACTAACAGAAAAAGGCTTATGCACACGCATTATAAGAAGGACGCTATATTGAAATACGTTCATCTTATATCCACAAAATAGCATATGTAATACCAGAAAGCCTATAAGTTCAATGTATAGTCTTCTAAACTTTTCTCCCCAGATTGCTTAGAACTAAATCGCCTCTGTTGAAACCCTAAAATGTCCATCGGAGCCATGGCATTGAGCGAACAGTAGCCTACTAGTGCCCGCACACTTCGGTCATTCGAAGGAAGTTTACCGTGGCGTTCGGTTGACCAAATGCACATAGTATCGCTGTGCGCGCGCACATTCGGTCAAACGAACGCCAACCGCCCATTGGCGATATGTCGTTACGGTTACTGTGACCTTAACAAAAATAATGCTATTTTCAGCATTCGTCGTTAAGTCAGATCAGATATGACGTCAGATCTGCGCGTCAAGACAAACAACCGCAACCAGTCGGCGGCTCGACGTGTTCTCTATGGACTATTGTTCTTAACGACAAAACTTCCTTTGTTTTGACTGAGAGGTGTGCGGGCACTATAACTGTGTGGTGTTGTGTGGTCGCTTCGTGGACAATGGTTGTAGCCATTCCCCCAGTGAATCGACTCTGTGAGCTAGCCTATAATGGACTTGACATTGTTCATAGGGCATCAGTATTCAGTAGCCTATCATTTCAAGCAAAATAGCTTTTTCGTGTTGACCTTTTCAGTTGCCAATGCATAATATTTTAGAAGATTATGACGTTAACGATAAATTTATTGCGCAACATTCAATAATACGCAGTAGCCTAAAGGTTGGCATACACTAAAACAACATAGTAAAGATTGACGTTAAATTCACCTACATGTATATTTAGTTTAACCGATGTGTTGCTATTTGTCCTATCCTACAGGAATGCACAAATAATTTTATAAGCTATTAGCACCAGAGTGCTAACAAATTTATTCGGTTGCATGTGATTCGCATCGTCAGTTAAACAGAGCTCATTTGTATCAGAATTCATCATGAGGTAACAAACTATGCTCTATATAATGATAATTTATTTTGAAAGCAATTTGTTCCTGGCCGGTACCAGATCAAGGGTAAACCCAATACCGTTTCATATCTCAGAGAACAACCTACAACTGATAGGCCTACCAACAAAGTTTCACGTGACCAGCGATCGTGTATTTGGCATTGCATAGATATAGATTTTATTATATCGACCATGAAACGTTAATACTGAATGTTGTTCTCTATCAACATGACAAAATAAATTGCGATGTAATGCACTTTTTATAGTTTTCTCAATTTTTGCTCGTTTCTTACTAGCTCTAGGCTACAAGCCATAGGCCTGTCTTTGAGCAATAATTAATGAACGCATCAAGACTTTGGCCAGTGATTGGGTCGTAACCTGATTTTTGTCTCGTGACAATTTGGAGACCAAATAACTCTCTATGATTGGACAACTGACCCTTAAGACTAGATACATGTAGCAAAAATAGATCTGAACCTTGCGAAGATATTGAAATATTTTAAAAGACTGTGCAGCA
The DNA here is from genome assembly GCA_034695025.1 of Chamaedrilus cognettii. Classification (NCBI taxonomy): domain Eukaryota; kingdom Metazoa; phylum Annelida; class Clitellata; order Enchytraeida; family Enchytraeidae; genus Chamaedrilus; species Chamaedrilus cognettii. Next base: position 5,766 of record JAQIWG010000956.1, read on the forward strand.
CAATGTTACTTCTTCTGTGCTAATAGTAATAAAAATAGTTTTTGGGCAATTTTCTAGAGCGCCGTAACATGACCGAAGTCATCACAAGGGCGCTGCACACAATCCAATACCACAACAGTCAGAAAAATTGCAGTTCAACAATACTCATACACATGAAAGAAGCCCATATCCCGCCAAAGGACAACAGTTTCAATGAAAACCTGCTATCCAGCCAAATTAATTACAAATATGATCCGGTAAAGAGGTCAGTTTTGAGTCTCTCCGTGAATAGGGCCAGGGAGGGGGCTGTCTTGACGTGTAGCGGCAGACTGTTCCAGGCCTGCGGAGCAGAGCTGGAAGGCTACACTCCATTGCGTAAACGCATGCAAAGATTTGATTGCGTAAATCAGCAAAAAACAAAGAAAATTAAAACCTAAACGTGAAAGAGAAGATTCAATAATGACTGTGAAATGTATGCAGTAGGCCTACATAAAACCAGTATGTGATCGAAAATAAAATGCAAATGCATTAAAACGTCAAATTGACACGCAACATTTAATTTTGTTTTGATGGCTAATAAATTAATGGAAAACAATCAAAGACGTGACCAATACAGTGACAAATGGCATCATTTGATATACATTGCATAAATGTTTCTTTATCGCTTGAGATCTGAACGCACACAAACACAAGACTTAACTGAGTGCAATTATCAAAAATTGTTCAATCAAACTGTATATAATAAAATTATTTTTTGACTGACGTTCAACAGAACGTTATAGTATAATATTAAATAGCAAAAAAATCTAGCAAATAAGACTTTGAAATACTGTGGTACAATAAAACTAGATCAGTGACTCATACAATTCTAGCGCTGTGAAGATTTTAATGAAGATATAACGGTGATAGTGTGATATAAGCAGAATAGAATACTAGCATTGCTTGATGCCACCATCTCAAACACAAATTAAAAAAACTACCTAAATTGCAGTGCACTTAAAAAAACATTGGCAAGCTTAATCAGATAGACTTTGCTTTAAGCAGTTAATAGTATCTAAATCACACTGTCGACAACGCATCCCAATATACGTGGTCCGTAAGTAGACCATCCCTATATAATAAAGCAACTTTACAGAGAACATGAAAATACACACCTCCAATTTATTGTAGCACCAGAATAGCACACAATAATGCTACATCACTTCGGCAAACCGATACACTGGTACACAATGACACTGGCACCGAATCCTCGCACACTAGCGATGTCGTGACCTCATCGCTGGACCCTTCACAGCACTGATCCTTCTTGAACATGGAGGCGCCTGGTGATGACTTACTCTAGAAGGTTCCACGAACATCGGTCGGGGATGCTCCACAATCACCGGCCTGGGCCCCTCCACAATCACCGGCCGCGGTCCCTCCACGATTACAGGCCGACGCTGCTCCACAAAGATCGGCCGGGGCTGCTCAAACACGACGCTGGGGCGGCAAGAGCCGATCACACGGATCGGACAGGGATCGACGATCACCACCCTGCTTGGGTTGGGACGCCGGTACTCAACCATCTGCGCTTCGTCCGGCGGGGAGTTGTAGATGAGGAGTTTTTCGCGGGCAGAATGGACGCTGGGGGGGACCGCGGCAGAGTGCGGGCGCAGGATGCACTTCTGGTGATGAGGAGCGACCAGACTGGTGGCGCCGGGAGGCTCTATGTAATCGCCGTCCAGATAAACTCTGAACGCAAGAAGAAGCGCTGTGGCAAGTTAATCAGCTCGAAGTTAACACTTGAGAATTTGAGTAAAGTTTGATTACTTTGACTATGCAGCACTATCGTGCTGGACTGCCCAGCACTTACAAAAATATTAAAATATTCAAGTATTCTGCTGGCACAGATGGGTGAAACAACCACAGAGTACGATGGGCACGCGGCTGTATAGGCAGATGCTGGCTTAAGAACCGACATGATGGATTATAGATATCTTTATTTTCATCACAAGTGATGCTGTACAAATATATTCAGTATACCGGTACACAAATAGATAAATAAAGTCAAAGTTTAAGTTATTTTCAGATTCTGGCCTGAACCACTGACCAATAAATCAAGGTCTAGTCACGACGCACGTACATCAAATATAGCCAATCACATAGTCTGAAGATAATAGTTGCAAATAATTACACATTATGTTAAGCGCGAGTAATCTATCTGTTTATGTACCTGATGTGATAGAGAAAGGTCGCGGTATCTTCCTTATTGATGTTGTAGGTGGCCTCGGATCCAATCTTGGACGACTTCATTTGATACACAGGCAGAGTCTCGAGGTTGAACAGTCGCGCACCTAAACAAAGCCCATCGGAGAAAACAGAAGTTCACTAAGCGTTTCAAAACTAATCATTCTATTATCATTGTGAAATAAATATTGACATAAAGACTCATAATGACGTAATCACAGCCCATTAAAAATATGCAACACAGCTGAACGATCTACAAAATGTTTCCCATAATGAAAGTACCATGAGCCAATATTGGCTGGCGAAACTACATCCGTCTAGGTGCGTACAAGCTCGATGCGAATTACGATAAACTTTTCTCATGAGAACCACCAATAATTGTAGTGACAAGCGCACCAGTCATCTGCAGCCAGCAGTTGATCCTCTCCACCACACCCCTCATCTCCTCATACTTGTACGACGGCACGCCGTAGTGCACGCCCGTCTCGAGGCGCGCCGGGACGAAGGTGCGGTAGGTGAGGCGGGCGGTCGGTCCCTCGGGGGGGGGGAGGAGGCCTGGGGGGCGCCGCGGCGCAGCAGGGTGTAGTAGACCCGCACGACCTTCAGGTAGGGCGTGGGGCGCGACGCATGCTCCGTGAACGCACAGCGCTCCTCAAACTGCAGGCCTGCGATACAGGGCATAGTTTAACAAGCAGTTGCAAATTACACAGAATGTGCAGTTTTTAGTTTAACTGCGCAGTTGTAAAAGGTGATCTGTGTGTGCAGTGATAAATGTGAAACTGAGTAGTTGTAAATTCTGCATAAAAAGATAATCAATTTTTGAAATTTTCATCAGCGCCCCACCCACTCTTCCCCACCTGCCCGCTAGTGAGTTCTGAGCAGGAGGGAAAGTCTCTCGCCGCACCTCCCCTCGCCCCTATCGTTTGCGACTTCTCTAGATGCGCAACTATAGTACTTTTTTAGCTGTTGTTATTGGAAGCACTGTCAAGCGCAAAGCAATAATGATGACGTCATGGGGGTCGGCGAATGGATATAATTATTATGAAATCTGACTTTAAAAGAAAGTTTAGAATATATTTAGAATTGTTCATGACACAGGCCCCAGATTTTCTACTGTCCTTGACCTTGACCTAGTTAGCCAGGTTTCCTATGATCCTTGACCTTAATCTAGTTAGCCAGATTTCTTACCGTCCTTGACCTTGGTGCAGACAGTCTGCACGTTGGTGAAGCGCACGCCGCGCTGCTGCGCGACCCACAGCGCAGCGCGCTCTAGAACCTCACTGAACACCTCAAACCCGCTGTTGGCTCGCCTCCTATTGGTCTGCTGCGGCACGAAGTCCTGGTAGCCTGTAGAATAGAAATAGACAATAAGACTCGATCAAACAACAAGTTAGATAGATAACTGTCATCATTGTCTCTATTAGCCAACGAGAACATGTATATTTCAGCGTTTAGAATACAAGTAAAGATGTCTACCGCCAGCCTGATGTTCTGTCCTCTTTGTTCTAATTGGTCCACTGAGGCACAAAGTTCTCATAGATTTTATGGCAGAATCAGAGGAATAAAGAACAGATAAATGTCATTGAAGGAACACGATAGCGATTAATTGGTTTCAGGAAATTTTCAAGTCAAAAATCAAGATTGGCAACATACAATAATTTAACAAAATGGCTTCCTTATTGTCGCTCTTCAGAAAAATAATAACAAATTTTTTTGCAGGCGCATGATTTCAGAAAAATTGAAGCGCACACAGTGCAAGATTAGTTATTTCAATATCAATCAACATCCGTTACACGTAAATAATTTTTTGCTGACTCACCAATGGTTTCCTGTCCGTAGACGGGTCCGACTAGGGAGTACACCCTCACCGCCCATACAACGCGTTTCTCCACAGACCCTGACTCCTTCCAGAACGTGACGTCACCGTCAAGCGTGCCCTTGTGGTAGTAGGTCGGTATCGTCTCAACGCAGAAAATACGAGCTGCAAATAAAGATGGAAAATAAATAATTCTGGCTAGGAAAATATATGAGCATCGTATAAGATATTTAGAAAAATGTTTTAATTTTTTACATGAATAGTTCAACCTGCAGTAAAAATACAAAATAATTTTTTCTTACATCGTCATTTAGTGCATCTAATAATTTTTTAAACTTCATTCACAAATCAGAACCAAAATTAAATGACGTAGGTCTAAAGATATGATAATGAAAATAGACTATCTACTTGATTAACGTACATGTAGATTTTTTTTTGTTAAAGTTTATTTACTGTAATCAGTTAAACAACTAAACAATCATCGTCAAGAATGTTTGTAAAACATATTCAAAATGTGCTGTACAACATCCTTCGCCAAAAAGACCTTGTCGCTGAAGAATAATTTATTCAACGCAAATTATGCAATATGCTCTATGACTTTACAGATAAACCTATATACATACTATTTATACTACCGGAGAGTTTTGCATTGCCATTTACTGCTGTGAAAGTACCGGAGTACATGCTGGCGTCCAGTTCGCTGTTGACACGATTGATAAGTTGGCAGAATTTCTCTCTAGCCACACCGTGAAACGTCCTACAGTCTATCACGTGAGGACTTCTGTTGGCCGGACTGACTTTAGGAACAATGTCGAGAATGTACCATAATCTGCAGCACAGTGAGACACAAATCAATAAATCATTACTGGTAGAATAAATAGAATACTGATGGTTAGGGGCCGTGATTTTGATTTTGTTAGTAGGCGTTTTAATTAGATAATTAGATAAATTAGGCATTGACTATCAGAGCCATGGGATAGCAAACATAGAGGTTATCCCATATCCTACAAACAATATCTAAACATGATTCCCAGAACACGCCGATGCCGAACACTTGAAAATGATTCAATATATTTTACGAGGCATGTTCCGAGCCCTGGAACACGGCTAGGAGGGTGAAATGTAACTCTACCTTTACACATTATGAATGGACATGCCTGAGTCCGTGCGTGCAGACAGTACAGGAGAGGAAGGCGTAATGTAACTCTACCTTAACACACAATCGCAATGCCATGCCTGAGTCCGCGCATGCAGACGGTGCAGGAGAAGAAGGTTGTGTGACGCTCACAGACGCTGATGTCCGCGTAGATGTCCTCCTTCTTCTCCGCGCACCACGTGACCGTCTCGCAGTGAATGAGGTCAAGGCCGTGGTGCTCGTCCACCCAGTGGTTGGCGCGCTCCATCAGCATGCTGCGACCAGAGATTTCTCATGGATACTTTTTAATAATGGGTCTGTGCTGCAGCCACACGCGCTGCGATACAGTTCTTGAGGCGATGCAACTCTTATCCACTTTACAGAACAAAGAAGAAATGAAGCATGATCGATGCATTCAGCCATGCCGCTATGCGTGAAGTGCAATAAGGATCAATTTTCTAAAAGATAATGCGTATTTATAACATCATAACCAATTTCTGATTATTATTCAAAACATGCGTTTGCATTGTTTATATATCCCTATTATTGATTCACATTCGCTCATAAAAAATGTACATTTGAGCTAAGATCGCGCTCATTTTCACTGCTTCCATTACTCATGAAACACGACATTTTGTATATTAAAGTTTTACAGTACCAATTTTAAACAACATTGCCAGTTTCGCACTACAATACCGGAGCAACTGTAGCCCAAGTGTTGATAAATCAATCTAACCTGAACGACTCGTACAGATTCGGTGCGCAGAGCTGGGACCGAATGACACGCGGCACAAAGTCGACATAGTTGAGCTTCTTTCCTCGCGGCACACAGGCAGCCTGCCCTGAGGCACCGCCCGGCCCGGTCCACAGGTGCACGCCTCCGGCCCTGCCAGAGTCCCTCGACGTCTCCGGGTTGACCGGGTTGACCGGGGCAGCGGAGTCTGGCGGCGGAAAACTGGCACAGGGGGCGGTAGGGTTGGGGGCGGAGGGGTAGGGGGGCTGTTGGTGCAGCACGTAGGGGGGTAGCGTGATGTTTTCAGTTTGTTGAAGGTAGTTTCGCTCCATTTTTAACGATCTTTATCCTCGTGCAACTAAAGGGATCTTTGATGTCTGAAAATATAATGTCTAAATATAGATTATTAAGCAGTAGGCCGTATTGTATCCTTGACACAAACTAAAGTAAGGTAGGCCTAACATTACTAGAAACAAGACTCTATCCATTTTAAAATTGTGTAGGCATATCGATAAACACTTGCGGTGTAGCGCATTACATATACACGAATGTACAGGACGGTGGCCGAAGGCTACACGAATGTACAGGACGCAGTCTAGGCTTCCGAGTTAGTTGAGATACAATCATACAATCATGTGGCCTATTACCGCAGTAAGCCTACGCCACATGTGCAAGCTAGACCGCTTTTGAACTGACCTTTGTCATCGGCGACTTGGAGCTTCTTCCGGTGTCTAAACTCAGCAGCTAGGCTACAATGTCGTGGAGCCTGTTCTTTTCCTATTCCTATTCGTATACCTTTCTGACGACTTTCATTTCGCAATAGATATTGCAATGGGCGACTGTTAGGCCTAGTGTAGCCTACAACGTACACCTGCAGACTTTCCAAGTGTGAAACACTTGCCTTCTATTATTGCAATGTAACAAGAGGCCTGCAACCTGATCACTAGCCTATGGCTGCTTACGACACCGACGAACGAGATCTGAGACGACAGTCAAGACACAATAGCACGTATATATGACACAATGGCATACGCTCGAGACATAAACCATGCATCATTGCTGATTGACTGCTGTTCAGGCTGTTCTCCGTTCAACAAAATCGTGTGATAGCTACGTATGAGCCTGAAGTGCAGGCCACTGTGTAAGCAAGTAACTTAAAGGCAGAATTATTGCGATAATTACCTAAACTCGCCTAAGTATTGCCTAATTAATATACAACAACTAATTATTATGTCAATAGAACAATGAATAGGCATCTCGCTCATATGCATGAGCGAGATTTGGACAAAAACCAATATTACTGCTACAACATGGCCAAACTGTGCTTGTTATAAATTGAATTAAGTGTAGTTGATTGCAGTAGCATCGACTCAGTGCGAGCACACCTTTCAGACTTTATGATTCGGCCTGGGACCGCTGCCATCATGTCAGCAATTAGCGCGTGACAGGGTTAGATTCGCGATCGCCAGCCAGCCTGCACCCATACGTTCACGCGATGTAACGGCGCTGCGTGTCAACCGCGTGACCCATCAATTTCTGTAGCATTTACTGACAATCGGTCGATTTTCACTGGGGACTCGACAATGATACTTCCCTCGGACATTCAACAATCAACGTTCGCCCAGTGGGGAAGAAACGAGAGAGTGGGGGGCGTTCGGGCAATGGACTCGTTATTGCCCCACACTCAATTTTTTAGCGTAAATAATAATTGTTTTGCTTCGTTATATGGGCTTTCAGACACGGTTGATTCGTTTTAATCAATTTTGCATGATTAAGATAGCTATAGGGCCTACCTCGACCCGGGGCTCGTGTAATTACTAATTATATAGCCTCCGTCCCCTGACGCGAGTGATGATAACGATATTGATAACAATCGGTTTATGCTGACAATGAGTATACATGTACATGTATAGTCAGTTGCGGTGTCAGAAGTCATCATCGGGGACCTCCCATCGCTCTGGGTCCCTTGCACTTTTAGTTCAGAAAACTCCGAATGGGGACAGATCTCAAAGATAAGATAAATCTCTTATTCACCATCAAGGCGGAACACAATAAAGAAATAGAAACTTAAATAAACGTACAGTTAAAGTGCGAGCTCAATACTGAGAGTCGTAACCCACAGCAATATAAGCCTATGCCACACTTGCCAGTCTACGTTATAGCCGATATGTGGCGGGAAAGCGGTTTGACTGCCTTTGCAGGGGTAGTGTTGGATCGATTTCATGACTTCAGTTATGTAGTGGAATTGGTATAGGGTTACGTGTAGTTGAGGTGGGGTGTGCGTTTGAGGCGGTAGGAGTGTTCCCGCGAGTCAATGTTTTCTATTGTGCGCTTTCAAAACGATTACGGCACGGCTACAATCCAGTAGGCCTATAATCAAATCGTCGCTGAAACTCTTAATCAGCACGCTTACGCTTCATAATCTCACACACCGTGATGAGCTGAGGGAAAATCTGCTACATGACAATTAAATTGCAGCGCGGACCATTAACTTTGAAATAACCTATCGACCTAACAGACCTGCGTCCTACGAGTAGCCGCTGGTAAGTTAAATAATAGGACAGGGACTTCATAAGGTTGTCGGTGCGGAACCGTTTAATACACCGTCGACAGGCGGCGGCAGGTCGCGGGCAATAGGCGTGCGGCGAGTCACTGGCGGGGGCAGTCATCCATCAAGTGCAACAGCTGCGGGGAAATTAATTTGTACACGACATCGTGGCGTCGTAAGGGTTTCAAATGAAGAGGGATGATCTGTATTCAAGACGGGCAGACAGTCCAACCAATCTGTGCCATAACCCATGTAATCGCAAGTTTTAGATATTCGTAGTGTTCACGTGACGTCACAGCAGGCACAAATACCAAAATGGCGGCGCTTGTTGCAAGCTTAATCATTATCGTCATTGCGACCCAGCATTCTGTAGTCTGATAACAAAATAGCTCAAGAAATGAAAAAAATCAGAGCGTTGCTCGAAATGCCGCGAAGGCGCGATTGCTAAACGAAACGATTAATTAATGGGAGATTTTGAGACAAGGCTTGTACTAACATGTTTCATGATTTGATGCAATTTAATAAGAGCCCAATAATCCAGGTTTTTAGAGTTTCTTACGACTAACGAATTTAAATAACTTATTGAGGGTTAATTGGCATGTGTGCGATGATCAAAAATTCTACAACTTATTTTCATATCTCGTATACTAGAAGGCTACAATTGTTTAACATATTATGAATGTCAGTTTTTTTAATGCGCTGGTTCGCGAAAAATTGAATAAACAGGGGTGCATCCCTCCCTCAGGGGTGCATCCCTCAACCGCATCGCCGCCGGTAGACGACTGTTGCGCAATCATGACTAGCATCGCAACCTGTCGCTAGATCGGCCGCTAGATCGGTGATAGCGAGATCTCACCGCACAAAACATTTAGATGACCGCGATCGGTGAGGAGTCGACGCTAACAGCCCTCTTAATTGCTGTTGCCAACTGCTCTGTCGGGTGCTTTTTGTCGAATCGACCTCCTCCGTAGTCAGTTCAACGAAAACAATAGGTCTAATGAGTGCAATTATTGTTGTCGAGGGGGTTTTAGTGTCAAGTTAAGTATCGAAGGGAAATCGCTGTCAGCTTATAATATCCGATGACCTGACACTCAGAATTTTGCTCCAATACCTGACATTTGTGTTGATTTAGGCCAATTGAGCACAAGCCTAATTGTAGCCTGCTACCGAAAAATACCACGAACATTCAATATGAGCAGAACTTAAAGAGCTTAAACGCTAAGCAGAGCCTCCTTCAATGAAGCCTCAACTCTAAAGTTCTTTTATAAAAAATAACCATTGTACGTGTAGAGTTCGATGTCGTCTTGTGATAAAATAACAAGCGTAACTTATGCCAATTACAATAAAATCTTGAAAATTGCAAGTCGTTGATTAGCTGACATTACGTGTGTACGATCGGGCCTTCTTGTATATTGTGGCAAGAGATCGGTGCAGTCTAATGCGAAAAATATCGTTGAACTCCAACTACAAAGATTTTGATCAATTATATACTTTTCGGCTTACAACTTTGGCCTTTAGGCAACGCGCGTTAGCTACCTGTGTCCTTCTTGCGATGCATAGGTATATATCCATGACCCCACTCATCTTCGATCCCCCCATTTTTGAGAAATACCATTTGAGATCTTCTATCTTCTTATAATAGAATTTGAAACGGAGGCACTCGTTGACTGATTTCCTACAGTTTTAGTAAAATTCACACCTAAATTGGTAGCGCCCGTCAGTTTTCAAAATTTGAAATCAATTACTACTTAACTCCCACCTAATTCACTCCTACCTCTTCTGCCAAAACGAGGCGCCAGCAAAAAATCAATTTGGGGCGGCGTCGGCACAAAAATCGATGATCCAGTAAAATTCAGTTTTCGGCGCTCTGGCTCCGCCCAGCGTCCATAATTATTGGTCAGAGCGAGTGATCTCGAGTTCCCTTCACGACGCACCACCGCAGTATACGCTATATCTCATCGTCTCTCGTATCGCTAGATGTGAAAACTTTACAGAACTATGTGAGATTGCTTACATTAAACTTCAATGAAGGGAGTTAATTCATAGGCATTATTGTTGAATGCAAAATTAAGGAAGAAGCATTCGTAAAACAATATAGGACTACCGTCAAAATGTAGCCGACGCGTCAAAAACGAAGACAGTTTTCCCTGAAGTTATATTTGGATGACTTAGGGCCAATTTTTCCAACACGGATTTAATGATGGTTCAGGATTTAATCCACCATTTTGTATACGCTAAATCCTGAACCACCGCCTAATCCGTGTTGAAAAAACCGGCCCTTAATAACGGCTACGCTATTATTTTCAATTTAAATTAACATGTATTGAACGATAATGCATTTATTTAATTAATTTTTTAACAGTATTACAAAGATAGTAGTATTACAAAGATTTATTAACAGCTTACAAAGATAGTGTATAGTAATATTGTGGACTTTAATAGCATAGTTGAATTTGACAACCTCAATATTTTCCTCATCCTTTTCTGTGCGTCGCTTAAATTTTTTACATCGACGATGAACATGATGTGCATATTTTGTTTTTTGCTAGAAGTGGCTGCGCACTCGGAAGACAATAATCCTCCGAATTTATGAAAAATCTTTTGGACTTGCTCATCATTAGTCATTAGTCGTTAGCGAAAACCTTAACTTTGCGTAATGGATGATACTTACAAATCTCGCTTTTCTGCGACTGACCAGCCGTCTCCCTTCTTTTACCCAACAGCGACCACCAATGGCAGCTGCAGCCCACCAAAAACACCCTATCACCCGCGACAGACCTTTCCCTACGACGACCGTCCTACCTGGTCACACTCACAACCGGGGGGCTGTGATTTCGACGAGACATTTGACGCGAACAATTACTCCTCCGCTGTCGCCCTAATGGAAACAAATCCGACCATCAGCGTCATGTCAGCATTCTCCACTTCAGCTGGTCAACTTTCCGGATACAAGGCCTTGCCGTACGGACACGGAAATCAGTCCCCGGAAGTCCGGAATCACTGGAGTTCCGCAGGCGGTGAATTTTACCAGGACGCCGACTACGGAAGCGCGGGAGCTCGTCCGGGATCCCACTATCCCATCTTCCACGGGAACCCTGCAGTTGAATCCCTCCACATGGAGACACCGTTTAACGACGCGGTAAGTGTACCCTGGCCCGTCTCCCAATCCTGCATGTACGACATGGATCACTCCATCCACCACTTCCTCCCCGGTCAGGACGCGGGTCCCCAGTCCGCATCGGGAGCGGACGACAGCGGCCACGGCGCGGACTTCTACTCAGGCGTGACGGCTGGCGGGAAACGCAAACGTCGCCGCGTCATCACTGTCGATCAGCGTCGCGCGGCGAACGTGCGAGAGAGGCGTAGGATGTCGCACCTGAACGAGGCATTTGACGGACTGCGCAAGCGCGTCCCCACGTTCGCGTACGAGAAGAAGCTGTCGAGGATCGACACGCTGCGCCTGTCCGTAATGTACATACGCTTCATGGCGGACCTGCTCGGAGGGGTCGGGACCGGGGGGGAAAGCGGGACGGCGGCGGCGGGAAAAAAACGAGCGGCGGGAAACCGCAGTAAACGGGGAGAACAGCAGCGGAGAAACGCGGAGTGCGGTGATCAGGGAGTCGCGCAGATAACGCGAAAAGGAGGAAAGGAGGGACGAAGGGATTCACAGAATGCGGGATTCGACGGTGTGTTCGTGCAGAGGGGTGGCGGTGAGTCGGGGATGCCGCTCAAGCCGCGGGTGATCGTGGAGGGGGATGATATGTCCGGGTGCACGGATGAGGAGAGTTCGGATGATTTCAGCGAGGGAGAGGATAGGGAACAACCGCTGGCTCTAACGACAACTAAGGACAACAATGGGAATGACCAGGTCGTCGGGTTTTGTTAAATTCTGATGTTTGACAATGCAGTATAGATATGGGCCAATTTTAGAATGCGTGGATATCTGTCTCTGCTGGAAATACCAGAGTTTTTTTTCAATTTGGTGTGGATGTACATGGCTCCAGCTCATATTTTTCAGAAATATTTCACTGGAGAATATTGCCCATTCCGAAATGGAACGTAAGCATTTTTTGCGCTGAGGAGCGTAACTCATGGCATTAACGCTTTTTTGTTGAGCTTGTGCGTGCATGCAGCCTGTTGAACATGAATTATAATAATTGCGAATATACACAAGAGCATATTATTGAAATTTTGTTTGCACATTGTAAGCTTATATGTTTATATTAACTGTTGTATTCGCTACGGATTCAGTCACGTGATATTATATGCGCATCGATGTATATATATTTTAGGCCAGTACATGGTTTTCATAAATAGTTAACAACACATTTTGTTACCAAAACTAGTCATCGTTAATTGTAAGCAAAGGCCATTTGCTTCTCAGTCAGCTTGATGAAGCTCATTGACAGTTCGGATCTATTGTACATGACATTGTAGTAGGTTATAAACATGTAGGGTTAAAAACATGTAGACATTTGTCATGACTATGATTCATGATTCACTGATAGCCTCTTAAGACTGTTTAGAGCACTGACGCATGTACGCGACGCATGTACGCGACGCATGTACGCGACGCATGTACGCGACGCATGTACGCGACGCATGTACGCAACGCATACTGTGTCGTTGTATCATATACGCCTAATGCGACAGACCTGCTGTTTTCTTTGTTTTTGCCTTGTGCAGTTTATGAAACGGTGCATAGTGCGGTAGGCTATATGTTTTACTTATGATTTAGTCATTTTGTAAAAATATTAAATCAAAGATAATGTAATTCTTCAATTGAGACAATAAGCCTAAAAGTACAGTTAAGTTTAAAACGGCAAGACTTTCTGCTTTCTTGCAGTTCATACTTCATAGCGCAATTCATGAAATATGCAAGCAACATACTTGCGAAATTACCTATTAACGTGGAGATACAGGGGCTTAGCCGCTTAAGGGACGGAGGAAACGTTACCCCCCGCGGACCAGGGCGTCCCCCCATAAAAATTGTGGTCCCCTTGGTTGAAAATTGCATTGATGGGGGGACACGTCACCGCTATGAATTATTTTGGTCCCCCAAGAATAATATTGTGTAAAAAATTTATGAATAGTGGTCTCCCCATGATTTATGGTTGGTGCCCCCAAAGGGGGAGGAGAAATGGCGGGAAAAAAAATCGTCAGCGCCCCTCCCCCCCCGCTCGTGAGTTCTGCACGGAAGAGCATTTCGGTGGTTGAAGGCGACATAATTGAACTTGAAAAAGGGAACTTTTTGAACTTTTTGAGGAAAAAGTTTTCTTTAAAAAATTTGGTCCCCCCACTGCCAGATCAGTGGCTACGCTCCTGTGGAGATATAACACTAATTGAATGTGTGTACGTTAGATTTAAAGAAATAAGTATGCGAATATAAAATTACATCAGGCTTCTAAATAGCAGAACACTGTGTTTAACATCAGATAAACCAAAATTAATGCCGTTATCCACTGGTTATCCACTCGTTTATCTGATATTATTGTTTCTCGGTGAATGTTTATTTCTATTTCTTAATGAGTATGCCACCGCATTACATTGTCTTACTTAATTACATTTAAAGATAATCGGTTTCATATCTGTGTTAATAATTATTGTAATTTGGCCCTTTGAAGTTCTGTTGCATTCGGTCGTACGCGCTGCTTGATCATGTTTTTGATGATTGATTCAATAAAGTATCATACAAATTCAATAAAATAAAATACCAAATAACGTAGCACAACATCACTATGGACAAGCCAGTGGCTCAAATCAATAAACTATGCTCTATCTTTGTCTCTAGTTTCTATCTTCACCGTCTACAATTTCATCTCCGTCCCATCTCAGTGTTGTATTATTAAGAGCAGATTAATTCGTCTTTTGTTGCGATTTTCCCACCGAAAGCGTTTCTTCCCGCTCAGCGTCGCCAGACGTCGCCCGATATTGAATCCTCGGGTCAAAGGGACTGATGACACTGGCACCTTGTCGCCGCTTGGACGACCGTCGTACGCCTAATTCGCCTCGCCAGCCAGTCCACGCCATCTATAGCGACTGAACTGAACCGCTCACTTAATGGAAAACGTCGTCGGTTTGCATTCTAAAAATAATCCACTGAAAATGAGTTACAATGGCCTAGTGCTAAACATGAAAGGGGGGTTGTGATGAATCCGACGAACCTTTTTAATTCAATTTCGAATGATACTCAAGAGGTGGTTGGCCGAATGTTTTTGGAAGAAATGACAATCCTTGCTGTCAACTTTTGTTGGGGGGGGATCTTCAATTGTAATGGGGGGTTGGTCCATGGTTACAATTTCAGAGAGGATTCTCAACTTTATGTCAATTTTTTTCCCTTATAGCGCGAGCGCTTACAGTCACTCTTCCGGTGTAAAGACTGAATTATGTTGTTACACCCTTCTGAGTGGCAATAAATTACATTGAAGTATGATATATAATGGGAAGGCTTACTGGCCCTCCTAATTATCGTTCAGTTCTGTATAATTCGGCCTGCGCTATCAGGCCATAATTATGGCCAATAGCGTAAAACCTGGCTTGGTCTCAAACAAAGCGTATCCAATCCGGCAAGCTAACAAACGAAACTTAAGGCTATATTCTATAATAGGCTACATCGTATTCTGCTTAGGCAACTTTAAATTCAAAGGACCACTGCAGAATAAGTGCAATTGGACAGTCAGGGTTCATCATCCTCAGTTGCCTGTAATGTTTATATAAGCCCAGACCAACTATTGTTTTTGCGTGGTCGTTTCAGCACTCTGTAATAGACCTATAGGCCTAATTTCAGATTAATGCACGAAGCTTATAACATCAGACCCAGTACTCACACAAAGGTTTAAATTTCTCACACATTTAGGACTACATCTGATTGAAAGTGGGTCTACATTAGCGTAGATTAAATTGCGATATTGATTAAGTTGCGAAGTTGAAACAAAGCCTAGGCCTATTCGCTTCAATCAACGCATCAGCAGAATGAAGGTCACGTTGAAGGCGTGGTGTCTCCTTGCCCTTATCTTGGTGTCGTCTCACGGTCGTGCGCTGTCGAGCAGCTTGCACGGCGTGCTCCTGGACGCCGGAGAGGAGCAGTGTCCGGATCAGAAAGTGTGTCCTAGCGGCAACACCTGCTGCGAGCAAGTCAGCGGAGAGTACGGCTGCTGTCAACTGCCTGATGTGAGCCATTGTTGCTTCGAGGATAACGTAAACTGATTCTTAATATAAATGAGGCTATGCTCTAGATCAAGATTTATTGCCAGTAAACCTTCGGAGGCCATTATTATATTGTCTGGTTAATGGTTTTAACATAGTTAGTCAACTCCTTGAAGCAAGAGATTTTAAATCAGATTTAAAGCATTCTATTATAGCAAGTAATATGATTAAGTCACGTAAGGCTAGCGATGAAAACATGAACAGGCCTACATGTACTGCATCGTAAGCCTCATATCATCATTGTTTTTACTCTGTATGTTGCAACGGAAGATGTTTAATCGCTCATCATGTGCGTGCGCCAGGCCGTGTGCTGCTCGGACAAGAAGAGCTGTTGTCCGTCCGGAACAACCTGCGACTTGAAGCGCAACACTTGCGACTCAACCCTCCTCTCTCTCCGCTCCATGTTGACGCTGCAGCCTCAGAGCAAGACTCACGCCCCAGACACCCCCGTGGCTCCAATCGTCCTCGTGCCAGAAACGAGTCAGTTGGCGAAGACAAAGCTGGATTCCCCACCTGATAGATTGTGTCCAGATCGCCAGACCGTGTGTCCGGATACCAACACGTGCTGTCTGATGCCCAACAATCAGTGGGTCTGCTGTCCCTATCCAAACGTGAGTCGTGCGAGTAGGCGCTTATACAACGTAATTCGAGCATATAATTATGATGTTACATTTATTTTTCAAGAGTCTAATAATAATAGATTGTACTGATCGTAGGGGTTGATTTAGCTGGTTGAAATCAAAATTTATAGTTCTACCCAATAACCGCAGCATTTGGCACAAGCCAGTCGTAGTGTAGACTACTATAATATGCGTTTGCGTTTTAAAACAAACAGTAGGCAAAAATAATACACGCGCCGGTTAATAATCATGTTGGGTCTTAAATGGTATTGTGGACATTTTGTTGTGCATTCACTGCGTCAGCAAGGTTGACTAAAGCCTAATTTCAATTTTTGAGCTTCCTAATATTTTGATCTTAAAACAAGTCTTGTATATATAGGCCTAGGCCTAATAATCAAAACTGTCAATTATTGTGGTTGACGGGCATTGATCTGCTCTTTTGCGCTATTTCATGACTCATGAGTATAATATGTCATTTTTATTATCATATTGTCATGTATCTATAATCGAGGCTTTATGGAACACTGAGAGTGATGCCACTGCTAGATCACTAGATTCTGGATATTTGAGCGATTTATAGGGATCTAATTTTTAACGTGATCCTCAGATACATGTTTCTCAGGATATTTTTTGTATAAAATGCCGCATTTTATAGTGGAAGTTTTTTTACTTTATAATGGGACATTTTTCCCCAAGAATGCAATCTACAGAAACAAATTTAAAATATGCCCAGAATCTATGGATATTCATTTTGGTTCACAGCCTGGTATCTCCGGACATGACATTATTATTGTCGGAACATACAATATTGCATTGTTTTGAAAGTTACTTCCGACTGACCCAATTTTTTTTACATGAGCCTGCACTGCATAAACTATTTAAACGCGCTGTCACGTTAGTATGAGTATCATTGTAATAGGATACAGCCTTTCAATTGCGCCTAGACCTCGTCATGCTAATTGTTCTTCAGCATCCTACTGGAGCATGAGTTTTTAAGAGTTACTACGTGTACTAATACGCTGACATTATTACTCTATGATTAATTACGATACTTGAGCCACTTGTCGCTTGATAAGTAGGCTCATTTAATGCTCGTAAATTCTCCTTGTCATACGATGGTAACCTGTCTACACGGCTGGTAACCTTCCGGGTTAAGGATGATATGGAATGGACCGAATGAACCAAAACTCAATTAAGATGTCAGGCAACAAAGAGCTACGTCATGACAACCAGCATGTACTGTAATTTACATCCTCGGTGGGTTGGCAGTCGCCTGAGGCTTATAAGACCATGGATTAGTTGCCTTTTAGAAAGTTTTGCTCTGTACATCCGATCTGCTGTATAATTATAAAATAGTGTTTCACGCTCTTTAATCGCGGGCTTGTTCCCGCGCTGCATGTGCTTCAGGCTGCATGCTGTCCGGACGGATACCACTGCTGCCAGTACGGCTACCACTGTGACCCGACGAGCCGATATTGCTACCGCAGCTCTGAGGACACTGTCGCCACCTGGCTTACGCTCATCGCTACCAATCCTCAACTAAAGAACAAGAACAAGCCGTGATGACGTCAGCGGAAAGAGAATGCAGTCAATTTAATCTGTTGCTTTTTAGTTGCTTTTGCTTTTGCTTCTTGAAGATGACTTAGTGCTCGGCAGTACAAGACAGAGCGAGTACAAGAGAGAGAAATCAACAACACATTTGAATTATATATATTATAACGATAACGAAGCGTTGTGGCCGAGTGGTCTAAGTCGCGGACTTCGGATTGCGAGTGTGGCAGAGAGCCGGTTCGAACCCTGGCCGCGGCAAAAGATTTTGAGTCACTTCATGCACCCTTGGCAAAGGTGATTAATTTCGTCAGCCCTGCAAATAATCATCCATTAAGGTAGAGTGCAGTAGAGAACTTGATGTTGAAAATAACATTATTGCCTACGCAACAGAAAAGAAATAAATCCGCTTCAATAGTTGAAACGAGTGAATATTTGAATAAAAGTAGCGTATAAGCTCTATTCTAATAAGCTATAGATGCTGAAGTTGCACACAGTTGTACACAAATGAATACGTTTACCAGTTGAAATCTACGATGGCGTTTTTCAGTGTTATATCAGGCAAAATATATACTGTAATAATGTCTTCAATTCTAATCCAAACACGAGTAGAGATGAGTTCGTATTAAGTCTATCAAGTTTGTAAGACTATTTTTGCAATGTTTTATATTACATACATCCGCAAATATTCATTAATGCACAGGCTACGGCAATGCATCCCGTATAATCTATCGTGCAAAGTTAGACTTTAACTGAATTATTGTGCCACAATTGGAGCGTGTTCACTGCATACATGTAACGTATTTTTTTAAAGGTGATCTGCCAATTTATTTCAGATCTTCTCTGCAAACTAACATGCATCTACTTTAGTTTTTCTTGTTTTGCAAATGTGTCTCTCAAAAATACGATAATTTGTTACAAAAATGCAATCATTAAATTTATAAATAAGAAAGGACACAATCATACCGATACTTTGAAGTAGTCACTACACGGAGAAAGACAAATTTTATGAAACAAAAGAAATACATCGATTTTGATAAACAATTTCAACGGCAGTATATCTCATTATAGGTCTTGCTGAAGCATCACATTTGTTTCAACAAGGCAAATACATGCAAATGTCAATAATTGCTTCGCGAGTAAAACAGTACACAAATACAGCCACGAAATTGGAATGCATTATGCAATTTCAAATCACCCACAAATAATATTCAAATTAAACAAACATCTCACTTAACATGCCATGTATCATACATGTATAAGCTGCGACAAATTAATACACACTGTAATTCATAAATTCTTACACTGTGAATTAAACTTATAAGTTTGACATACAAGAATAAATCCTCTTTTATCAATGCTAAAAACAGCAATATACTGTAAAACATGAAATTTTCGCATGGAATTTCAGAGAAAATCATGAATCAGCAAAATTGTGAACCACGAAAATTACAAGAATGAAAATAATGCAGCATATATAATGGGCAGTCCTCAAAATGCAAAAAATTAAGCGCAGCTGAATTTCTAAGAGGCAAAACCGTCAAAATAACATGCGGCAAACATTTTATGTTGAACAGAAATCCAAAATGGCGTTTAGGCGACAAAATTCATAAACTACTCAAGTTATATAAAAAAATTTTATATAAACATTTTTTTACATGAAACTTACCGATTTCATCTTAAAAGCCTGCATGTTTCAAAATAGTCTACGACGAGATGTGATTCAAAGTCTTCGAGGTGACAGTTAAATAAGAAAATAAATTACAGAAAATATAAAACATCGTGATAAATGGAACTGACTCATAAAAAAGCGAGTCAAGAAAAAATATTTGACGGCTCGGAACAAGATATGATGCTAAACTAAAAGAAAAGCCACAAGCCTATATTGTTTGTGTTTGCTTCAGAAAGCGCCAGTAGTTTTAAAAAGGCATACCATATAAATATGACCATGTAGGATCATTTATTTAGTGTAAATATTGGCTGAAGGCGTTTGGATATCCAAACAGTTTCAAAAGTTGGACACTAAATTTAGTTTGATTCCAATTTTATGATTGACACCATTTGAATTTTTTTTCTTGTTACTAAAATTTGATACATTCATGCTAGGCTAGGCGGCCACTGCCATTTGTAGGAGGGTATGCTGAAAACCTTTTCAAATGGCTCACCGCAGAAGTCGCAAACACGTCATAACCAGGGTGGGGGGTTGACGAGAAGGGGGAATACAGACACCCGCTGGTCAGAAGGTAGGAAATTGTTACTAGTTAGGCCATAAATAATTGTACAATAATGATTACAGCCTGGGCCTAAGATTTTCACGACCAGTCAGTCTACTGCTAACATCAATCTCAAAATTAAGCCTTACCAAATTTCAGCATTATGGAAAAGTGGGTATCATGTCCAAATGTTACTATTGCAGCATACCCACTTTCATTTGTGGGTATGCCTCCGCATACAAAGCTATGGAGCGTAGCCTACATGTATGCATCCATCCTGTAACTCTATTATCATCCACGTTTCATGTCACGCTAGAGTAATCAAACAATAAGCGGGCTCTAGTTAGTAGGGTTTGCAATTAATCCGCAAAATGCGATACTATGAAGTCCAAAAGGAATAATTGAAAAAAAAAATGAAGAAGATAGCGGACATAACTGCAACCCCATCACTAGTTGTTAAAATAACTTATACGCTTAACACGCTCAAAAACCGTTAGTCTAAAATTTCCTACTTTAGCCAATGATTAATTATTAACAAATTTACGCAATACAACGACACAGCTGGTATGCACATAAACAATTTTATCGTATACAGAGCATCTGGAGACAATCGTACATTGCTGTTATAATATTATACAATGAAATCTATGATACAATTTAACAATATTCGATACAAAATCATTAACTGGAAGTTTGAAGCGTAAAAATGGAATGCATTGATTGTTAATATATTGATTAAAATATTGAACAAAACTGAAACTGCAACCAGGCGAAAAAAACAGTCTTGTCAGGCAAAGGAATAAAATTGAGAAGAAAAAGGCAGATACATTCCCATTATCCAGTTCTAAGACCAGTAAAAAGTCTATACCAAAACTGACATCACAAGGAGGATACAAGGAATACAAGGATAACCTTTGTTAAACGCAAATGGCTGAGAGAAGCCAACAAAAACCGGAATGATGTTAATCCACCAACACAACGTTGACGCACTAGTTGCAGTGATTCATCTCTCTTTGCTCCTTCCTCTCTTTAAACAGATTGTTTTTGCAAGCTATACAAGGTCGGGAATTCATTGAGATATCCGATATTAACCATTTTGTGATAGAATGGTGAAATGTGAGCGATAGTATGACGTCTGTCCTGTTAACAACAAAAGAAGACAAAGTAGAACATTTCAATAGTCTGCAAGCGATAATATACGGAAAAATGTGAAATACACTGCAGAATTTTTTTTTTATATAACGTTGAAAATAGTTGGATTGCAAAACAATATGCCAGCAAGTAGAAGCAATGTTTAACCCGATCTTCTCTCAGAGTTCTTTCATGATATATAATTTAGAAGGACAGCATCTGTAGAGCAAAAGCTTCCTTCAATCTCAATTCCAACCCTTAAAATCTGTAAGACAAAGTAAATCATAAAATCTTTGTAACTACAGATAAAATGTAAAAAACGTCAATACAGTTTCTCTTGATCTACGGTGCTTGCTTTGAGAAAATCATACAGAAATGTAAGCTCAGGCTAACTCACAGGACTTTGTAGCTGTAACAGCAGGCAGGTTCACCAGGCATAGTCTGCGACATCGACAACAATTTAATAGCAGAATAAAACCAAACAAACACCGCACGCGCGGCATACCTTTAAACGCAATGCAGATCTTCAATAGAGAGATGAGCTCAAGCTCACAAAATAAGCCGATTTCGGACCAATCAGATCGTAGAAATGTAGATAATGCAAGGTAGGTAGAAAAATAATCACAAAACACAGCCTCAAGCAAAATGCTAAAATTAAATTTTATAAACATACTCATTATATTACGGAAAGGTAGAGAATGAATATAGCCTTACCTATAAAGGCAGAGAATGAATATAGCCTTACCTATAAAGGCAGAGAATGAATACAGCCTTACCTATAAAGGCAGAGAATGAATATAGCCTTACCTATAAAGGCAGAGAATGAATATAG